>QGMK01000188.1:0-35755 GCA_007825345.1 Lachnellula suecica | reverse complement strand
TAAAATAATATTATTTAAATAATACTTTTATACTAGCGTATAAACTAAATGCAATACTATTGTGAATATTGATAAAGATGTTAACTTTAAGAATAAAGGTAAAGCCCTTATATATTCTAGCTAAGGTGGTCCGAGCGACGTCACGTGTTGTAGGCACATGACGTACGCCACGGACGCAGCAGTGGTTACCGACAAACAGTATATACTATCTCCAATTTTCGGCTTCCAAACAGCCCGTCAGAGGTATTTTTGCTTCAACAGGTATCGTGCTGTAAAGTAACTTAGGTAAGAACGCGCCAGGTACCGGGGAATAGGAATTGTAGAAACCCTGGAAATCTTCGGACCTAGCAGAATAGATCCGCGATATAGATAGTTTTGAGTTGTCTACAGCTTGTTAGACAATAAAAGGGCGTCTCTTCAAATCCTCTAAAATCAGAGAATTCTTTACGAGGAGAGGTTCGACCGAGGCGCTTGCATTTATCCGTACTGCAGACGCACCCCTGAGATTACTGCGCCAAGCCTGGATAATACCCTGAGTCGCATGCGCATCAAGCCAGATAAATAACAACGCCGCATCCGAGAAGAATGTCTCCAAGTTCGCGGCACATTTAGAGAGGGTCTCTTGGAACATTATTTCCAACCAAGGCTCACATGCCTTCCGCCGCCAAATATACTCGCCGGTGATGCCATTGCGATGGCCAAGAGGCTGGCTGGGCGCAAGCAGCCATTCCGCAACTTATCGCCAGTCAAAATGGATACTATTTGGTCTATGGGCCGCCTGGCTGGCGGTAGCCAGCGCTATGACGCCGGCACGGATTTCAGAGTTGCGGCAGGAGACGGTGTCCATGTTTTATCATGGCTATGATAATTATATGAAGATTGCGTTTCCGGAAGATGAGGTTAGCATCCTTGGAAAGGCCGTTGGATATGTACTGGCACTCTTGAAACTGATTGTTCTTTAGCTACGACCTGTTTCCTGCATTCCTTTAACTCGAGACTCCGAAAATCCGCGCCATGTCGAGCTGAATGATGTCCTTGGGAACTATTCCTTAACCTTGATCGACAGTCTCTCCACGCTGGCAATTTTGGCATCCGCCCCTCCGGATCGAAGTGAAACAGGGGCAAAAGCTCTGCGGGACTTTCAAAATGGTGTGGCCTCATTAGTTGTACAATATGGGGATGGATCAAATGGACAGCTGGGAAAGGACTACGCGCTCGGGGTTTTGATCTTGACAGTAAAGTTCAAGTCTTTGAGACAGTGATCAGGGGGGTTGGTGGACTGTTGAGTGCGCATTTATTTGCATCCGGGGAGCTTCCAATTCGAGGGTATAAACCTAAGCCAGCTGATCGTGGAAAGGCAAACTTCAAAGGGGCGAGACACCGCCAATTGCATGGCCGAACGGTTTCAAATACAATGGCCAGCTTCTACGACTTGCTTTGGATCTGGCGCAACGTCTCCTCCCAGCTTTTTATACCGCCACAGGCATGCCGTATCCAAGAGTCAATCTTCGGCATGGTATTCCATTCTACTTGAATTCTCCGTTAAACAAAGGTTCTGAATCGAACGACAACCTTCAAGATGGCCCACCCGAGATTACCGAAACCTGTAGTGCTGGAGCCGGGAGCTTAGTCCTTGAGTTCACCGTCTTGAGCCGATTGACTGGAGACCCCAGATTTGAACAACTGGCAAAACGCGCTTTCTGGGCTGTATGGAATAGTAGAAGTCAAATAGGTCTCCTCGGAGCTGGCATTGATGCTGAAAATGGTCAATGGATTGGGCCTTATTCTGGAATTGGTGCTGGCATTGATAGCTTTTTCGAATATGCTTTGAAAACGCATATTCTCCTCTCAGGACAAGCGATGCCGAATACATCAGTCCCCTTCAAAACTTCAACAACTTCGTGGCTAGATCCAAATACGCTTTACAGCCCTTTGACGGACGAAGAAAACTCGCCAGAAGCCTTTCTAGAAGCTTGGCATGAGGCCCATGCAGCAATTCGGCGACATCTCTACAGTGGTACTCATCATCCACATTATGTGAACGTACACTTAAGCACGGGGTCGCCCCAGGCATATTGGATTGACAGTCTGGGTGCATATTACCCTGGCTTATTGACCTTAGCGGGTGAGGTGGAAGAAGCTATTGAAACAAATCTTCTGTACACCGCGTTGTGGACTCGATATTCGGCTTTACCGGAGCGCTTTTCAGTTCGTGACGGCCAAGTAGAAGGAGGCTTAGGCTGGTGGCCGGGCCGTCCCGAGTTCATCGAATCGAACTATCATCTTTACCGGGCAACAGGTGATCCTTGGTATCTCCATGTTGGTGAGATGGTTTTGAAAGACATCAAACGGCGCTGCTGGACAAAGTGCGGGTGGTCTGGCCTTCAAGATGTGCGCACTGGTGAGAAAAGTGATCGCATGGAAAGTTTCTTCCTGGGAGAAACTGCTAAATATCTATATCTCCTTTTCGATCCAGAACACCCGTTGAATTCGCTTGATTCGGCATACGTGTTCACGACCGAGGGTCATCCTCTTATCATACCGAGAGACAAATCACCTCATATAATCAGACGCAAGGCTGCGAAAACCACAGAGGTCCTACCTCATTCTGGAATCGAAGTCAGAGACACGTGCCCTGTGGCACCGCCTGCCGTTCCCTTCTCTATTTCACCAACGGCTGCGAGGTCAGATATTTTTCATGCATCAAGTTTGATTGGTCTCGATAAAATACCGAACTCGCATGCAATCGTGAAAATACAGGCTGGCACAAGCAAGGACGAGAAGGCTGAGAAAGGGTCCTTGGGAATGAGCATTTTACCGAACCATACGTACTATCCATGGACTTTGCCAGAATCCCTGATGCCATCCAATGGAACTTGTGCCCTTCTCCCGTTGAGAACAACATTTACCATCGAGTTCCCGGTCAACGCCCCGGTTCCTACTCCATCACAGCAAAATTACATTGTACTTGGGAGTCCTCAGAATCTGGCTCGCATAGACGAGGGCATCCTTGTCAAAAGTCTGTCGGGGCTTGAGATGGGCATGGTTTACGAATCTCCGTCGCCATACCGAGCTTTGACGGGGCAACTTATGGAGTCTTGGCGCATCTGGAACATCGCCAACATGGCCCTTGGCCGGGACGAGCAAATTTACATTCCTCGGGATGTGATTGGAGAGTTGAACGATCCCTCTTTCACTAGAATTCGAGACTCTATTATGCTCGACATCGTGCTACAACTTGAGAATCCCACCTCCATCAACGAAAGTGCGACAGGTAGCGCAGAAGAGTTCTACACCGAAGAAGATATTTCTAACGACGGCCCAACTCTCGCTTTCGAAGATGCTTCATTGAGCTCCACCGGCATCGCCGCCGAATACAGAACGCTGCTCTCCTCCCTCCTCCGCCAGGTGACATCCGCACTCCGCGACCCGGTAGCAACCATCTTGCCTGAGCCAGAACTCCCACAAACATACCACTTCGTTCAGATCCCCGCGATTACACCAACGGGCATGGGTGCCGCGCCCATAGACGACATGCCCGATGCCCCGAATCCCAACCACGGGCCCAAGGCAGAGCCACTGGCCTGGCAGAACATCTACTTCGCCGGCATGCCTGCAGCGAGAAGCTTCCGGACGAGTCTGCAAGGAAACACGAAGTGATAGTCATCACGCGCGGCGGCTGCACGTTCCAAGACAAAATGACGAACATCCCGTCCTTTTCGCCTTCACCCCGCAGTCTCAAGTTGGTAATTGTCGTCAACAACGATGAAGAGGACGAGGATGAAGATGGGATGGGCGGTAATCTATTTCGGCCGCTGCTGGACAAGGCGCAGGTAACGCCAAGTGGCTTGGTGAGGGCGTATCCGATCCCGATGGTCTTTGTTGGAGGCGGTGAGGAGGTTTTGGAGCTGTTAAAGAGGAGCAGGAGCTTGGGGCTCAGGAGGCGGTATCACATTGAAAGTCAGGGGTTGGTGGTTGGAAATATCAATGTCATTTGAGGGGATAGAGAAAGGGGGAGGGTCAGTTGTTAAGGGGTGCATATAAACGGGTAAAGGCGTTTTGGGATTGTGTTTGATTGTAGATACCACGAAATGAATACACCATGAAGGCATGAAAATAAATATTATCCCTACCAGCTCTCTGAGGAATATAGCGCATAAAATGTGAGACTTTTCAAAGGAGTCGGGCCAAAAGAAGACTGACTAATACAATCATGTGACTGGCTGAGGAAAGCTCTCGAAGGTTGCCGCGCTGCGAACGTCATTCAAAAAGCGTCGCCCCCGCAAACCACTTCCTCTGCTTCACCACCGCAGTCGATTGTACATCACCCTAACATCTCAAAATGGCATTTGCTATGCGCCAACCTTTCAAGCTCAGCTCCACGCTGGTGGTAGCTTCGAAGTCCGCCTTCAAATCTGCGCCCGTCCGGACATTCCACAGTGCGAAGCCAGCATCGAATTTCTTCACATCCCGAGCCTCCGCCCAGGGCAACGCTCTATCGAAAGCCCGGAATGCCTTCAAACAATCGAGATCATATCAGCAACCGACCGTGGCTCCTCAGGGCGCCAGTCTACTCCAAAAGCTCGCTTTGGGGGGTGCGATGGTTGGAGGAACTATGGTCGCATTGAACCTTGTGTTCAACAGGGAAACTCGGGAGGATGGCGGGATGCCGCCATTTGAACGGGCGTACCTCAACGATACTTTCATGCACACTGGACTGGGGATTGGTATTATTGGTCTCTCCGCCAGAGCCATGTTCCAGTCTGGGATGATGTACCGGATGATGGCCACGAATCCCTGGATTGTCATGATAGGTGGTCTCGGACTTAGTATTGGTACCATGATGGGAACCAGATCAGTTAGCCCTGACAAGTAAGCTCTGTTTAGTGAAATTTTAAAATTCCCTACTGACAGTTTAATAGCTATGTACCGAAATACGCCCTTTGGACAGCATTTAACGCTACCCAAGGTGCTCTCCTCGCGCCTCTCCTTTTCATGGCACCCCCCGCTTTGATTGCCCGCGCCGGTCTCTACACACTCGCCATGATGGGATCCATTTCCTTTGTTGGAGCTACCGCCAAGCAAGAGAAATACCTTTACCTCGGTGGACCTCTTCTCGCAGGTGTTACACTCGTCGCTGTCTCCGGATTCGCTCCTCTGATCCTTCCCGCAACCGCTGTGCGAACACTAGCAGTTACCGAGAACATCTGGCTTTGGGGTGGATTGGCAGTCTTCGGTGGCTTCACACTCTATGATGTACAAAAGATCCTTGCCCACGCCCGGATGGCTGAGCGGGGTTTGATCCAGAAGGATGCTGTCAACGAGAGTATTAGCTTGGAGTTGGACTTTTTGAACATCTTCGTACGCATGGTCCAAATTTTGATGATGCAACAAGGCCGGAGGAAGTAAACGTCTCACCTGAGTTGAGATACGAGAAATGGGGTAATTTGAAATATGCATTATTGGTCGCTGGGAGCAATGGGGTTTGGTCTGCTTTTCGTTCTCTTAAAGAAGGATAATCTCCTCTCTTTTGTGCTGTACAAATTGAAAAAACCCAATTGAAAAACATCGCACATTTCACTTAGTACTCGACTCTTTATTCTTAGTCTCGGCCTTTCTTTTTCTGACGGAGATTTACAGTAAAATACCAGAATTCATCTTCCCATACTTTACTCTGAATTAAGCTCATCCAAATGTCTCACATTCCACGAGCATTTTTAACAAACCTTTTTAACACAATAAACCTGGATCTCGTAAATTCTTTGACTGCGCCTGAACGGAAGACTTTCCCCGAAAGCCCGTTGATATCTCCGCTCCGCTCCGTGCTTTCTCGCTCTATTCATGTGTTACCTTTGCCAGACTCTCACAAGAAAACGAGGGATTTAATCTTGTAGGACATCTGATTGATTGTGCAGCTGACCTCGTACAACAGCCAATCTTTATGGAAGCTTGACCCCGGTGTGTCCCGCAACATAATAGAAGTGCCTGAGTTTCACTGCAGCTGGGTACTTGCTGTAGTGTTACGTGCTCTTGTTCAGCTTTGCAGTTGACGGAAGGTTTACGCTTGTACTTCTGACAGGTTGCGATTTTGACTTGACAGCTTTCGATGCTCCGTCCCGGCCGAAAAATAGCAGGGGGGTAATAGGTTAAGCTTTAGTGGCTTGAAGCTGGCTAGACGTACAAAGTAATACGGTGATAGAAACCGATTTACGTGAGCTGGGCTTCCTACGCGAAAATCCCTCGAGCCCAGAGTATGACTATGCTTTTGATAACTCGTTCTTTTACTCTTTAAACATATAACTTTCAAAATAAAGTTCGTGGAGATTCAATAAGCCTTCTCCAAGGTTTACTGGGGGCAGGCCGTAATCCTTGTAGATTAGAAAGCAGTGGATCAACAGTGCAGCAGGGCTTCAGTCGCGGCCTGAATCCCGCCCGACTTACCTACCAAAACGATAAATCGGCGAAGTCTACGCCGCGAGAGCACCAGTGGAGTCACATCGATTTATTAAACCCTTTGCAGACACAATCTGCTCAACCAGTTTGCTCTGCAATGTTCTGCAAGGAACCACGTCTAATACGACAATTCTAAGCGCATGTAATACGGACCCAGAGCCATGTTCGCGCAACCGCATTCTGCACCTGCCCCGCCATCATCTTCAACAGCCACACCAGAGCAATCGGCAGCGCCAGCGCCAACAGACCCAAACCTACCGCAAAATCATACTCCCGACGCGAAAAAGGCTTCCAATTCCGCTCCCCATGCCCTGGCGGCTCGTTCCTGTGTGACTTGCAGACGGAGGAAGGTCAAATGCGACAAGACAGTGCCATGCTCGAATTGCGCCAAGGCTGGATCACAATGCGTTTTCCCCGCACCTGGCCGTGCGCCTCGAAGGCCCAGGGCTGGCGGGAAGGTCGTGAGTGAGAGGGAAGCAGAGCTTTTGAAGCGGCTGAGGAGACTGGAGGGCGTGGTGGACGAGCTCAGTGGACAGGTGGAAATGGAGGCCGTCAAGCAGTCCCCTTCGAGCGACCATTCGTCCCCTTCCCAGCAAAAAGATACCGAGTCGACGGGGGATCCTTCGCATAAACCAGCCAGCGTACGAGTCGTGGGAATGGATGAGGGATCTGGCACAAAAAAGGAGTGGATCAATAGAGCTTGGAGGATAGGGGGCGGGCCTCCCAAATCAGCCTTCCTTACGACGGAGTCGCCAACCAGTGAAATTGGCATTGGACGTTTGGTCTTCGACGAGGGAAAGAGTCGTTACGTCTCACATCCTTTTTGGAGCCAGATCACGGACGAAGTTGATGAGATCCGCGAAATGCTTGCAGACCACGAGTTTAATTCGGATTCAGACACGCCAGTTGCGCCAAACGATTCAGTAACGGAGCCAAACCACCAAAGCTTTATAATGGGTTACAACAGCAGCGACGTCAATCTTAAAAATCTACATCCTCTACCTTCTCAAATACCATTCTATTGGCAGGCCTTCCTGGAAAACGTACATCCCCTTGTCAAATTACTGCATGCTCCAACAATGGGAAAGACTATCAAGGAGATACAAAATAATTTGGACAGTTTGGGTAAAAGTACCGAGGCCTTGATGTTTGCCATCTACTTTGCCACTATAACTTCTATGAACGGGAATGAGGTAAGTAATACATCGATGCCACTCAAAGCGGTCACTGACAATTTAGGTACAAACGAATTTTGGCGTCTCCAAAGAACATCTGATTCGACAATATCGGTTTGGAACGGAACAAGCGCTGGCAAGAGCCGGTCTTCTCAATACCAATGAAATCGTGACGGTTCAAGCTTTTGTTCTCTTCCTAGTCTGCGTTCGCAGACATGACGATACGCGCTTCGTATGGTCCATGACTGGGTTAGCAATTCGAGTAGCCCAAGGTCTTGGTCTCCACCGAGATGGCGCCAAATTTGGCCTTCCACCCTTTGACACAGAGATGAGAAGACGACTATGGTGGCAAATATGTATTCTTGACACTCGAGCTTCTGAAGATCATGGATCCGATCCCTCAATCCTCGATTACTCCTTTGACACCGAGTTTCCTATTTCATGCAACGATGAGGACTTGGAACCGAATGCCAAAGAACCACCGGCCCGCCGCCCTGGAGTTTCTGAGATGACCTTCTGTCTCATTCGGTACGAGATCTGCTTTTTGACCAGGCAGCTATCCTACTCACCCCCAGGAGCGGCATCTTACAAACTTCAAAATAAGGAACTGACCCTCGAGGACAAAGAGGTTTTGGTAAGGGAGACCTCTAAGAGATTAGAGGACAAATATCTCCAGTACTGTGAAGATGCAGGACCTCTGTACTGGGTTGCAGCAACTGTGGCCCGTCTCATTACGGCAAAAATGTCTCTGATTTTATACCACCCTCTCACTCAACCTGGAAACTCCAACACCCTTTCTCAGGACACCCGCGATCGACTATTCATGGCCTCTATCGAAATCATCGAGTACTCACGCGTCCTCGAAGAAGAATCTAGCACCAAGCAATGGGGCTGGCTCTTCCAAACTTATATCCAGTGGCACGCAATTGCCTACATCCTTGGCGAACTCTGCTCACGAGAAAATTCTACAATTGTCGAACGAGCATGGCGAGCCATTGACGGAGTATTTGGCGACTGGGGAGCCGCAGTCACACACAGCAAGAGTGGCCAGCTGTGGAAGCCGCTGAAGAAGCTCATGTCCAGGGCACGAAAGAAGAGGGTAGAGAACGCCAATATTGATGTTAAACACATAGGCCTTGGGATGCCACAGGGCTTGATCCAACCGGAGCCAGAAGGTTATCCCAGCGCCATGCCAACTCGCGACCGCCTTATGCCCGCTATAACCGATACCACGTATCGCACCCCCAATGGAGATCCACTTGCGAACCCAAATTTCGCCTATCAAATTCAAGCCGATACGGCCATGATGGAGCCTCAAATTGTTGGAATGGGCATGCTTGCGCCTCACCAGGTGCAGCAACAACTTCAGCAGCAACCACCACAGCAAACACCTTGGTTGATGGACGAAAACGCACTATTGGATTTGGATATGAATCTAGATGGGGATGTGAACTGGGAGGGATGGGATGATTTAGTACGGGATTTCCAGATGGAGGCGGGAAATCAGCCGCCGGGGGACCAGAGAGGTCCTACGTTAGGTGGGATGGGTACATGGTGGTGATTTTTGGCGCGTAGATGGTAAATGGTTTATGCGGCTGGCGTTAAGATGCATATATGAAGGGATGAGGCCGTACATATTTTCGAGGCTGTTAAAGGTTGGGTTTCGGCGCCAGCGATAGATATCCTACTCATCTTAAAATGCATTTTGATCACTCACCGATTCGTCAGTTCTAGTTTGGTCCAGTCAATCTTCAAAAGGGGATCTGTCGTTTTGAGGAAGAAAAAGATGGTCAAAAAGGGCGACGGAGAATGTCCGACTAGCTGCGGAATATGATTCTGGACAGAACATCACTTAACTACACAGTTTGCGACCCCTATTCTCACTATGATATTTGCCTCTTTCAAACCACAGCATTGATTTTGAGGCACCCAAAGAAGAACCAGCCAAAATTTGCAATTACTCTAAAGAAAGGTATCAATACTATACAACCAAATGCAAATCATCATCATCATCAAGCTTCGTTTTCTTACTACCCTCGCACGCCTCCACTTATCGTCCTCTAATCCAGAGGAGGGAAACTTCGCAAGAAATGGCTAGGACACTCATAACCACCCGGGTTGACATCCAAATACTTTTGATGATAATCCTCCGCATCATACCACTCGCCCGCAGGCAAGACCTCCGTAACAACCTTGCCCTTCCACCATTTCTCATTGACCGCCTTGGTCACCTCCTTCGCAATCTTCTCCTGCTCCTCATTGTGATAGAAAATCCCACTGCGGTATTGGCTGCCCGAATCCGGTCCCTGTCTGTTCGCCGTCGTCGGATCGTGCATCTTGTAGAAGTACTCGAGCAGCTGCTTGTACGTGACCTTCGACGGATCGTATGTAACTTGCAGAGCCTCCGCATGGCCCGTCCGGCCGCTGCAGACGGCGCGATAGGAGGGCGAGTCGGTGTTGCCGCCAATGTAGCCAACGCGGGCGTCGTACAGGCCTTTGGACTTGAAGTCCTTGCGGTACATGTGCTCGACGCCCCAGAAGCAGCCGGCTGCTATGGTGGCCTTCTCGGCGCCCTCGGGAATGGAGATGGAGCCGGTGCCCTCGGGGTTCAAGCGCAGGGAGGTCGTGGTCGAGAAGGGGCGCATGAGGCGTGCGAGGAAGTTGGGCATGGCGGTGGCCATGATCAAGAGGACGATAGTGAGAAGGAGGGTGCGGGGTGATAGCTCCAGGGTTGTTGTGGGTTGCTTTGTAGAGGCGCCTCTTTCGTGAAGCCTTTGGTAGAATTGTAGATTGAAGTATGGGGTGTAGATGCGTGGTACCTTGTAATTGTGAGATATGGAGATCGAGTTGAGGAGGAGATGGAGGTTTATAGAGCTCCCCTAGCGCATCAAGGCGTCATGCATGGAGGGGCTCGGTGTTCGGCGATGGCAATTTGTCAGATCCTTGCCAAAATGATTCCACATTCAAAATTCAAAATGCAACCGCGCATTTGCTGGCATGCGCGATTCCATTTTCACTTCTCGCAGCTTCCGAGAAGTCTCTCAAGTCTGCAATGCGAATGGTTTCGTATAATAAGAGCACTTATTGAACGTGAGGGCCCAAGGTGGCAAATGCTCCCTCGGTCACGATTGGCATATGCCTCTTTCCGTCAGAACATATGGATTTTATACGTTTCTCTTTCTTCTTTGAATCCCTGGAAAACAAAAGGCTTCTTTTTAAGTCCTCTGTAAAAACTTCGAAAAGAAGCGCGGATGGACAGGCCACAGTCGTACTTTGGGGTCAGGTCGGAGCGGTGAAGCACTTTATTAGGTTGAAGAGATTGATCAGTTCCCTGAATGAACACGATTTATTCCTAACGTTTATTTACAACACAAGTGCTTAGGCTCTACCCCTTCGTATATCCCACTCTCTCCGCTGCAGATTATGCAAATGTCAAGTATAGCTGTCAATCCTGCATCATCAGACGGCCAGAAGCTGTGACGAGACCTATCGCCTCCCTTGTTTTCTTTCGTCTCCTCTTCTCAGCACGCTCCTTGACAAAGTCTGTCCAATATTGCGCATAGTCCCCCCACATGTCGCTGTCAGGGTACGTATACCAATCGGGATGATCCCAACCGCTCCTCCCAAATGTCAAGCTTTGCAAGTCCGGCAAGCTCATTACCAAGTCCTCGATCTCAGGTTGATGGTAATCTACCATATGAATCATGCCCATATGCGTGGAAATGTTGGCTTTCCAGAATGCCTTCAAAGTCAGCTCGCGTAGGTTCGGGCACACTTTGTGTAGGATTTTTGTCCAGATTGGAAGGGCTGTGCCGAAGTCAGATTTGAACCCCCTGTTGAACGTCCCACTGATCTCTATACACGTTATATAGGACGTGTTGAGCGCTCCAATTTGCATGAAAAAGCGGAGTGGCGTATCCAAGTTTGCTCCGGAATAGCGGTAAGCCTTGTGAGGGCTGGTGATCTTCTTGAGGAGCCTCTTCGCGCGATGGTTGCAGATAGTCTTAGGCTCGTATAATTCCCGAAGAATGCGCACAAAAGCTCGAGGAATACTGAATTCGGGTGGGTATTGACCAAATCTAACGGCGTTTAGTTGGTAAAGAAGTGGGCAAGATTCTTGGTGTATTTGCTTGCATGTGCGCAGAAGAGCTGTCTCTCCTTGCAGGCATGATAAACTGTATTCAGAGTTGTCGAAATGTGAGAACC
The DNA here is from genome assembly GCA_007825345.1 of Lachnellula suecica. NCBI lineage: Eukaryota > Fungi > Ascomycota > Leotiomycetes > Helotiales > Lachnaceae > Lachnellula > Lachnellula suecica. Next base: position 23,921 of record QGMK01000188.1, on the reverse strand, counting down.
CTGAATAAAGCAACGCATCTTGCCAGATCAAGTCTCGGATTTCTATGAGCTTTAGTAACATGCAGATATGGGCTAAGTGATGTATACCTCGGGGTAGTCTCTCCAAGATGTAGCATTCTTCCTTCTCCTCATTGGGCTTGCCTCTTTTCTCCTGTCTTCGGCGGACGACAGAGGTCGTAACGCATATGAAGGTAATGAGACTCGGCCTCCTTAGAGGTTTTTGGACCTTCCCGTAGGCGCTAGGCATGTCCGCCATATGTGCTGTATGGAAGTTTACTCTACCTAGCAGTGATGAGAATCGAGGAAAGTTCTTTGTGTGTTCAGATGGTGGTAGTAGGAGGGCTCCAGCGGGTTATTTCAGATCTTATAGCAATCTGCATGCTGGTTTAGAGCTACGCACCTCACGGGTTGGCAGTGAAGGGGCCAGGTGGTTAGATCTTAACGCATTGGTTGTGGTTTGGAGGTTGTCGTTAGCCCAGGACCTAGTTATATTCACCACACTATCGTTCTGCTAGCTTACAAACTCAACACAAGAGCTAACTACCTCCGTCTCCTTCTGACTTTCGCCTTCGTCGTCTTCGTCAACAGTTCCACCCATCATCGTTGACTCTTGCAAAACCCACAATGAGCCGTCCCCTCCTTCGCCGGCCGCTTGCGAACACACCTGCGGATGCAGAAAATGGAGTCCATAAGTTGGACAATGATTTGGCCGAATGTCATTTGTGAAGTAGACTTCCACGAGGTGAGCTTACGCGTCTCGAGGGCTCACAGGCTCTGTCGTTCTCGTTTCCAAGGTGGCAGAGTTAACCTTCTTTCCAGAACTTCGAGATATGATATGGCGCGAGATGTTTCTCTGCCCAACAGGCATCGTACCTGGATATGTCTATTGGAAGACATGTAGTCGCTCTGTTCCGGGAAGCCTCCGCAAATGCAAGTCATACGGATTTCAGTTCGACGATGGACGACAAGACCCTTATGCAGGTAAGTACAATCGGTCTCCGATTCTATTTTCTGTCGTTGCGTGTTTTGTGGGACTTGTGAAAGTCTCGCGACTACCAAGAACTTGATAAGTTATTTCCAAGGAAGCAATGCTAGTTCCGGATCATCCAGTACGGAACATTCCATCATCTCAGACTCAAATGCGCGTAAATGTTGTCTGGACCACGAAGCCTACGCAGGATGAGAATCGAATCATTGCTACTGGGGTCGAGAATTTCGAGACTACAGAAAAAGGTTTCGATATTCAAACAGAACACACGGTTAATAAACGTCACGACGGGAGCTTCGATATCCTCAACCACGAGAAGTTGTTGCTGTTTGGATTTCAAGGAGTGGCCGCCTTACAAACTTGCAAACAGATCAATGTGAAAGCATCTCAAGTTCTCTATGGGGAGAACTGTTTTGTTTTCGACGCTCGGATGCGTGCCGAATATCCCAAAATTCGTCGGGATTTCATGTCTTTGCCAATCGTTTCGAACATCACATGCAGTCAAGGAACTTTTGAACAGGTTCGTCGATCAACCGAGTTTCCTCTTCTACGATCCCTTTTTAAAATTCTTGCACGAAGCTGGGAGGAACAATATATCGCTTATGAAAAGAATTAAAGTACAGGGTCAATTCAAAACAGATACCCGAGATCTCTACGACCAAAGGCCTCTGGGCCCGTCGCGCCTTCCGCCTATGTACCAGGTCGTGTTGAAGGAGGTATGCTCCAACCTCTGCGCTATAACTCTCGATATCAGCATGGTGAACCCTTGTACTTTGCCTTTGTATATGGCAGATGGCAATCATCCTGGCTGAAATTGGCCACATCTCAGACCGCCTGTCATTCTTGATCAAGCCGACGATACAGAAGGTACCCCCGACTTCACCGACGAAGACAAAGTGGACGAAGCTGTGAAAACAATAGTAGAAGGACTACCAAAGTTGAAGAAGTTGCAGCTTGGAGACTATAAGGTTCCTGAAGTAGTAGATGAGTGGGGTGAAAGTGTCCGGTGGATGAAGATCGTTGATGAACGCGGCCAAGGTACTCCAACTCAACAGATTTGAGAGGTACAGTACCAAGATTCGAGTTTCGGGCTTGCGCCTGCTGTTTGCGGGAAGTGTCTTCACCTAACCTGGAATGCTCATCGCGAAAAGTGGAGGAGTAGCTCTCTAATGCTGAATTGATAGGCACAAAAGTATCCAAAATAGTCCAACCTGACGTAACTCCAAACTAGTGCATGTATTACCCAGTTTTATAGCCCCATTCCTCCCCTCTCTTAAAACGTGCAGGAAAATTTCAACATGCCCGTGGTCACTCAAGTATGATGTCGGCATCCCGTTCTATCCCTCCCAAGAAACTGCACTTGATGGCAACTGCTGTTATTAACCAACCATTCTTTCCTCTTCATAAGTTTTACTTACGCAAGCCATTTGAATCTGCCGAGGCGCCCGGCTCTTTGAGATGTATCTTCGGGTGCAAATTCTTGTCGGATTCTGACTCCCAAAAGAACTTCTTGATTGGCTGGTATTCTATTACATTGTCTATTTAGCTCAAATCGACACAGAGAACAACTAAAATTACATACCGCGTTTATAGAGATGAATGGATACAATGTGCTTGAAATCCCTGCTATACATGGAGGCGCGGCCGAGAGGACTCTCCATCTTCACTGCTTTTTCATCTTTATCAAAATCACCGACCTTGATTCCTGGTGGCTGAGGCTTTAGGTATTCATAAATATTGAGGAACTCCCATGAAGAAAAGGCCGGATCTTCTGCTTGCTTTTCAGTCTCGTATTGGACGAAGAGTCGGCCGTAGACTCCGTGAACTACTTGGGTATCAGCTCGTGGAAAGTACTCACTTCACGGAAGTGTAATTACTATCTTGGCTGCGTTTCGACATAGTTTTCTGACGTGTTATTGAGATTTTGAAATGGTAAGAGAGGATGAAGGTGAAGATCCGTCAGCGAAAGCGCCTCCTTACATATAAGTCCGGGTGTGGCATTGCATTGCCGAGTGGGCCTTTTCACCCGTTTCAGTTTCAGGTAGAAGCGCCCTACACTGAAGACAAACATTGTGCAGCCAGTAGTATTATTGCCCATTCACGCCCTCTATATGCATCATGAGCGAGTCGATAGAAAAACGCCACATTGAAAGAGGGCGAATCCAAGTATTCGTTCGGACCCTAAGCTCCTGCAGGCTGCAGCAAGCCGCAGTCTACAAATAATCTGCGGGATGCCTTATGCAGCAGCATCTCGAGCCGAGTCCAAATATACACTGATCTTCTGCACGGTTCACCCAATACATCAATATCTGGAGGCCGAGACCACTTGGCTGCTGCAATTGACGCATCACCATAACCGATTCAGGGAAAAATCTGACGTGTGTGCAGAAGGTCACAATCCGAAGGAATACTTGCAGGTGCTTATTTGACATCAAAGTTGACATTTCAGCTCGCCGTAAATGTCTCACAGTGAGTGAGACCTTTTCAAAACACGAAAAGGGATTATGGAATTTCTCAATTGATCTGAGACTCAAACAATTCCTCCTCGGAGTTATGAATTCAGCAGTCTGTTATGCCAACACCGTAGCTGAACGCCATACAAAATCCGCCCTCGAAAAATGTTTCGCCATTCCGCAAAACCAAATGCAGGAAAGGCCGTTTATCATGATGCAAATACGCCTATGCAATAGGCCCGGGGAGCCTTAAATATAAAATACCAACAACAAGCGTAACCAGATAGTCGTACACGGAATATGTAAAAACCAAACTCATCGCCAGCCCCCTTTGGCCATTACGCCAACAACACTCTCCCTCGGCTTAGGTGTGCCTCCAATAGTGCCGTTTAGTCTGATTGCTCCGGCTGCCATTGTACCACTGACCTGACGGTTGTCACTGATCGTTGTACGACGATTGTTCTTCACAACAGGTTGGTGTCGAGGACTCAGAACACTGGTATGGAAAGCCGACTCCTTTTCGCTCTTGACCATTCGTCGAGCATGGCTAGCAGTGAAAAGATTCTCGTTCGGAGGCGACCCAGACATAGTAGCTGCTGTGGGGCTTCTACGGCGATGAATTCGAGAAGCTGAGTCGTGGACATTCGAGGCTCGAGATACAGAGCCAGTACGCTTCAACGCCCTTCCAATCTTGGCACTCTCGGATCGGTCTATCGGCAAGCTATTTTCACCCTCTGAAGAAGAATTGTTGCCGCTGTCATTTGGTGTTGTATCGGATGACACAGCCCGCATAATGTTTAGAGACGAGTGGCCTGCGGCATTTGAGGAGTTAATGGATCTCAGTGGAGACTGCTCTGTATCAGAGGAGGAAAGACTGGTGATCTTTGGCGGTGGTGGAGATCCATCGGTCTTCTTTGCAAGAAATCCAGCTTGGAATCGGTTGGTCTTGGGTTTGATATCGATGGATGATTGTGGTGCAGTAGGAATGGGAGACGAGCCGAAAGAGTCGTTGGAAACATCTGCAGCTAAGTAAGATGGCAATGCGGGCAAAACGACACTTTGTTCAACCGATGACACCTCTGGAGTTGGAAGTATCTTTTGTGGAGTCTTTTCAAAGTCGGCGAGAGCTCCAGATTCGGTGTCATCGCGCCATCTGACGCTTCGCTGCTTCGTCGGGGACTTTTTCTTGGGAGTAAATGAGACTCCTTTCTTCCCCATCAACGCCTTTCGTCTCCTTGGGGATGATTTCATGGGGGAGGAAAACACCTGTGGTGCTACGGCTGCTAGAGCTGGCATTATTGGAGGTCGAGCCTGGCCTTCGTAGAGATTTGCTGGCTTTTTGCGCTTCGGGGTTCCGCGTTTGGTTGGAGGAAATTTCTCCGTAACGTTTAGAGAACCATCCGGCTTCACAACTTGGGACACAGCGATTGAGCAAGTCTGCATCAAACGTCCAAGGATACTCTTGGCATGAGTAACAGCATCATCTTCGCTCATGCTGAGAATGTCATGGAGTGAAGAAAGTATGTCGAATTGGGCCGAGAGCAGCACTTGCATAACGTCCGCATCACCGACCTTCTCCTGGTCCAGAACCTCCCGCAAGGCTTCCTTGGCAGCATTGGATTTCAGAAGCTCGGCCTCTCTAGTCAAGCTGGCAACATCGAGCCCATCGGTAGAGCCATCAACCTCTGCCATCTGGCGAACGCTATTTTGCAAAGCAGAATCAATCGCGCGCTCCCAATTGGCCTTGTCTAACCTCTGGTGGTAATGCTGGCGGCTGTTCTCAAGCTCCAGAAGGATGCCTTGGGCAGTCTTTCGCATGGCCGTTAAACTCGGTGGCATGTCGCCCTCTTCCCGTGAATCACAGATAGTATCAAAGGCGGCAACCCAGGCAGACAGTACTGCAATACGTCGCTCAATTTGTCGAAGCTTCTTCATATTAGTAACCTTTTCCAGTCTTTCGTTGGCCGAGTTGTCAAATGCTGCCCGAATTCGAACCACGCCTTCTCGAGCAATGCCATCCCTCTTTTCGTTTTGCTTCTTGAATTTAGCAAAGGCTACCGTCTCCGAATCTTTTTGCTGGGCCTTGAGTTCGTTAATCAGTGCCATCTGCTCATCAATCTTGACCAAGAAATCCTTGACGTGTCTGTTGACATTGTACACGTTTCGTGTGACTTTCGTCTGAATATTCTTGGCTCGGTTCGCGTACCGAAGTGTGTTTTGGGTTTCATCGAAGTGAGCGCTCGAGGGACTGACACAAACAATCATGACAGTCTTGCAATTCCCTCCAAGGGAGAATTTGAGAAGTCGGGTGAGCTTCGAATTTCGGTATGGGACGTGATTCTTCTTCCGGGGATCGCAAAGAGCGTTGATACAACCTCCTAGTGCCAAGAGAGATTTGTTGATATTTGCACCCTCGAGCAGTCTCTCGCCGCGGTTCTTGGTCGCACTCGCACGTTCGCTTCCCGCGAGATCAATGATACTTAAGGTAGCCATTGTGTGAGGCTCGTTGACATCCGCATTCCGATCTTTTTGAGCGACGTTTATTTGAAGCACGGCGTGGGATCGTGATGAAGTGGCGTTTGCTGCAGTTGGTGATACTGTTCGGTACTCGTTGCCTTTGACAATCATGTCCATAACTTCTTGCACGTCGCGAGGGTGGTAACTCGAAAGTCCTGCTACAGACACGGCTTGGTTCGCATCCTCACGGAGCATTAGGCCTTGTTTGCTGCCTCCAGGAACCAGCAGATCTCGAATTGTTTCGTTGTAGATCTCCAAATAGGATAGCGATACCTCCGTATGTTTCTCGTCACTCCGCTCCGTAATCTTCTCGAATAACTCTTGCATGGTTAGAAAGATAATTCCAGGTTGCTGTGCCGTCCCGGTAATTGTATGTGTTTTTCCACACCCAGTCGCTCCATACGCAAACACGGTTGCGTTGTATCCTTCCATTACGCTGTCCATAAGGCCCCTTGTTGTTGCTTCGTAGACTTCTCCCTGGGTGGTATTCTCGTCAAACACTCGATCGAATGCGAACTGCTGGTCCTTCACTCGCTTTCCCATATTCGAAACAACCGATCGCGAAAACTTATGGATTGGATTATCCTCTGGCGGGTCAAAGATCCTGACAGTACAATGTAAGTCTGTGAATTTTCCACACTTTGTGGAACACTTACAAGCACTTATCATCCAGCACTTTTATGACTGGACGAATCCCCTTTCCTCCCAGCTTTGGGGTTGGAAGGCCTACCATGGAGCCATCGCCCAAGAAAAGGGTGCCCTCATCGGACTTTGTACTGTAAAACGTGAGCTTTGGTTGCAATAATAAAACGTAAATGGGGTCCTGAAACGTACATTTGCGCTGCCTCTCTAATAGTAAATGGCCGCACGCGGACCGTCACAGATATTGAGGAGGCGCCTGGATCTGCGACCATATTGATTGTCTGATTTGCTGTGGGAGATTCTCCCAACGGTAAGGGCGTAAACAAATGGTTGCGCAAAACGCGTAGAGCAAGATCGAAATGTAGAAAGAAGCAAAGAAGCAATCCACACGCAATGATTAAACTAGAAGATCAAGAGGAAGAGGAAGCGCACCGACTCCGGGATGTCGTGGGGCGTATGTAAATTGACGATTCGTTTGCGATGGAGTCGTCGATGGTGGTGTTGATTTTCTGGGAAGGCAGGCCGTTGCTGCAATGGCAACCCCGCTAGCGGCCGATTTCAGGGGTTTGAAGAACTTCACTCACTTCGCGCCATTGATCACCTGCCATTGATGCCATTTTGATGCCTTTATACTGTCTCACTCGAAGTGGATGATTTAAAAATGGATGTTGGAGGTTCTGTTCGGCCCAGTTCTCACGTCTAAAGGGAGGGAGTGGGCGGGCAGAGAGTGGGAGCGGGAAGGGGAGTCGAAGCCTCTACAAAACTGCCCAATATATTCCGATTGTTGATAACTCAGTTGAAGCTGTGCATCACTGACTTGAATCACGCATTGAATGGTGACATTATTGACGCCAATTGCTTACTTTCAGTGTAGTATACCTTCCATCAAGCTGTCCATAAGACCTCTTCTTGTTGCTTCGTAGACATCGCCTTTCGTGGTGTCAAACACTGCATGCAGGTAGTGGTTTGACATCGCAATGTTTCTACCTATGTTTCCAAACTCGATCTCCGTGATGAACAATGATCCAAAGGAATTGAGACATTTAAAACCGCAGGATTTACATACAACACAAGGCGTTGTTCACCGTGCAGCTCACCTACTGCGACGTCAAAAGCCACCGCGATAAATCTTCTCCCAGTGCATTAAGAGTGTTCCATTACCTGTGGCACACTCAAAAGAGCTTCAAATCGGTAGTTTCGATGCAAAAATAATTAATAAGAAACAGTTGGAGTCAGAACTCAGGCATGCTGAACGATGAGCAACGCCGCACGCTCAAGTACATATAACACTCGTCTACACACGGATTTACCACAATCGTACATTAAGAAATAGAATGTTGGTATCTGAAAACCTCAGGCGCCCCAGTAAAACCACTTATATCATCCCATTTCATACCTCCAAACGCCAACCAAATATTTCAAACATCGTGAAGAAGAAAATCATCAAGTCCCAGTATTTATGTACAAACAATCGCACGTCTCTCCCTGCTGCGAAACGCTGAAATCTCCCAGCGAGTTGCCGGAAGGATCCAAACAAGTTGGCGTTCCACTCCCACTCGTGGCAACTTGTTCGATCTTCACCGCATTTGGCCAGGCAGCAAAGGCTTGGTTCTCGTTCGTGTCCGTCGCGTTCGCGGTGGTGGGATACGTCTTCGCCATCTTCGTGTACAAATATCCCTCCAAATTGGTTTGGTTGAAATAGCACGTAGCAGCGACGTTCTCACTCCCAAGTTGCGTAGTTGGTAAAGTGGGTTTCTGCATGGTCATCTGGAAAAAGTAATGCTCATCAGAGTTGCCGGCCGACTGAAGGGAAAGAGAGGCGTTGGCAAACGTGATTGAGAAGGGGTTCGAAGTTGAGGATATGGTGTAGTTATCACTGGTGCCTTCGATGGGAGATATAATCCAGTCAAAAATTGCGTTGGAGGCAGTAGGGTTCTGGGCGTAGGTTGTATAGGGGTAGCAGAGCCAGGTCGCGGGGTTAGAGGTGCAGTTTGTGGAAACGGTGGAGAGATAGGTGTCGAAGGAGTAGGAACCTGCCGGAAATGTTGTGTTTGAAGCTGGATTCGTAGTACCGCCTGGTAGGTTGCCTGACGCGCCGCCTGACGTTGTACTGCTTCCACTCTCGGATTTATCCCTATATCGAGTCAACAGAGCCGTAAAGACCACATCTGTGGCAATACTTACTTGTTATCCCTGTTCCGCAATCCAACGACCAAACCCACTACCAGTCCAACAATACAAAGCGCCACGATAATTCCAATGATGAGTAACCTCCAACACCCACCTCTTTTCGCAATATGTTTATTATTAACCACGCCTCTCCTTAATTCGGCCAATTTCTCTCCATTTTCACCGTCCAATGGCCCCTCCTCTTCCGAACTGCCGTACGGCGGCGGACTTGTCTCATAATTGAAGCGTGGCGGCCTCCCCAGCGCAAAATGTTTATCGGAGGGGCGGTTCCAAGCGCGTGGTGGTACTGCAGGAGGATCTCTTGGGTTGTTGAAGGAAGCGCTGTCTTCGGAAATGGCTGGCAACGAATTCTCACGCCTGTGAATGCTCGATTTTGGCGCATTACGCATGGTGAAGATGAACGACATGTTGAAGAGCGCCGACAATACCAGATATATGTACAGTACACCGTACGTATATCAATGGGGAATCGCTGAGCGGGAAATTGCCCCGATCGCAGGATGAAAAGTTAAAAGGAAGCTTCAATTGGCCTGTTCGAGCATGTCCCTGTAGAAAAACAAACAAAAGAAATCGTTGGAAAATTGCCTTCATCGACGCGACAGCGAACTCGACTCGAGAGGCAGCGATGAGTCGATGACGATGGATGGAGATGGAGACGGAGTTTAAAAACGAAAGCACTTCTCCGCATCACGACTTTGTGCTACAAGTACGCTACTTTACAGGTTCACCGTCACCGTCCTTTTGCCCATGCAATGCCGCGGCAGGCTGGCAGCGACGACCCAGCGAGGAGGAGCTGAAATAGCGCAGTGGTGGTGTTGTTCGCGGCCCGCCATTTCAATAGTCTGGCTGGATGTAGTCTAGAATCGCGGATCATGCAGATCTTTCATCTGATCGACGAATTGGCTGGGCGAACGATCATGTGATCATGTAATCACGAGACCCTAATCCTGGCTCCATGAAGCATGTTTCGTTCTCTCTGCGCCTCATTTTAATCATTACTTTCCTTTCGTTAACCCAAGGGTCAGGTTCAACAAGGAAACGACAAGTTTTTATTTGTTTCTTCTAAGCAATATCGAATGTTCGGATGGGGGCCAGTGCAAACCAGTCCTTACACTCTGCATTCAGCAAGCCAACTCTCCTGTATTTCGGACCCGGATACTCTGCAATTACAAGCGCGTATTGAGAAGTTTCCCCATCTGAGGATAGATCAACACTAGAGCCCACCAGAATGCAGCACAGTCTCTGAAATGCCTTCAGGGTGTTTTTGTTGTCTAGCATAAAACGTGTCCGGAAGGAAAAGTGCTCGTCAATTTCGACCTCAAGATTATAGTTTGGGCGGTTCTTGTACGTCGCCTCGAAGGTAAGACCGCAGACCTGGAGGCTCGCTTCAAGCGCCCAGCTAAAAGTATTTGAACTGGCTGGCACGGATGACAGGTCGAGGACCTTGAACTTTGAGTCTTGTACAAATCCAGAAATCAAGACGGAGTTGTATGAGAGAGAGTTTGATCCCTCTAAGGGGATGGAAGTCCAAGACCAAGATGGCTGAGAACTCCTAACCTCATTGAAAGCTTGACACGTTTGTATAGATCCTTTCTCCGGTGTCTGGTCTCTTTTTTATACAAAAGACCACGGGCAAAATCGGCCTTCCAAATCCCGCATATGTACCGCCCTAGAGTCTTGCCAGAGAGTCTGCTTGCAATCCCCGATATAGCTGGCATCCGATCGGATTCTTTTGTGAGTCGGAGCCGAGAGAATTCAGAAACAATGTCTAGCCAGGCATAGCCAAGCTGCTGGGAGCTTGTATGTATTTCTAAAGAGTTCATAACAGACTGCTTCAACCACTCTGCACGTCCTGCGAATCGTGCGTGGCGAGACTCTTGGCATTCACAACCCACCCCTGAGAGGCTCTCCCAAACAAGCTCTTCGGCGTGGAAATGAAGACTTCGGACTGGTAAAAGTCGCTCTTGAAATGCCCAAGCTCGGGTGAGCAGCGGCGAGTCTTCAACATGATCTTCGGCGTTGTCGATATTGATGAATCGATCGTGCGCAAGATTTAGATGTGGACGAACATAGACTTTATTCTCCTCGCCGAAGCTCCCCACTTCCACAGACTCGATTGATAGCCTCTGTGCTGTGTTTTGGCGGTCTCGCCGTTGTAGGTACATAACTAGTCCATCTTGTTCCAAATAGTGAACAATGAGGATTTGTGACTCCAGTGGCAGCAATGGTGAGATATGAGTTGGAGTAAATAGACGCCATGTTTGCTGACTCTTGTTCCCAATCCTGTAAATCATCTTGTAGGATACAGAGGGAGTCAATCCAGAAATAGCGAATCCCCAGGTTCCGAGTGAGCTCTATAACATCCCTGAAAAGAGTTGGGAGGAGGTCCCAAGGTAGGTGTTCCTCCCAAGAGCGTAGCGTGGCCGCAGTTGCCTTGATCATGTCTTTCAGATTTCCCCAGCAGTAGCTCAGGGCGATATATGGTGCCACGATGCCGCCTGAAGCCAGAATCTTGATCCTGTTCGATCTCAAGGGGTCTCCAAGGTCCAAAACTCGAGTTGGTAGAGTGGTATTTGATGGATTTTTGCAGGCTGCGTGAGCTCTTTCGCAGCGAGAAATCCATCTCTTTGCAGTTTCCGCAGCATATTGGAGGCTGAGTGTTGCCGGAATATCTACTGACCGCCCTAGTCTAGGAACTTCGGATATATCTGCGCAATAGCGTGTTAATGGATTCTTTCGTATTATCGAAGAGAACAGACTTACCTCTGCGTGCAAAGATATCCAAGGCCCATATTCCGTTCGCCCAATCAGGGACCTTGGAACTTCGAAGTGCCGTAATCTTTACCAAGATAGCTTCCCAGCTAGATGTAAACATCTCGATCTCGCAGTCCCCGATAATTTCCATACCCTCTTGATTCAGTTTCATTGCTCTTTGAAATGCTGATATGCCAACGTATAGTATACGGCATATTGGACACCCGGATTGTGTTGCTTCCCTGATATCGACAAACTTGAGCGGGAATCCAGTACACGAAGTACGAAAAGTCTCCCAAGATATATGTCGTGAGTCCCACTGCTGATGGCATGTGGAACAGCATGAGGTTAATTCCTTGTTAGTGTCTCCTGGTTCGAGCCCATCCTTCTCGACCAATGTACATGTACAGTTCTCGAGATCTTGTTGGACGACGTTCTCAAGACGTAATGTTCCTAGGTCCCCAGTATCACACAGGAAGCCTGTCGTATCCAGAACTTCATCCACATACGACGCCAGAGACGGGTAAGGTCCCGACAGCCTGTCTTCTTTCCGGCCGCTTTTGCTGGCAAGGGATCTGTCGGCACTACTTCTTGGTATTGCACACTCTCATCTTCTCTTACGGATAACGCCTTTTCCATATGGCCCAAAGACATACTGGTTGCACTGTCTTCTTGTACTCTTGGGGATGTAGGACGGATGTTGAGGTCTTCAGCTGAATCACAGCCTCGTTGGCGGAAGGTCTGAAGTAAGGTCACGTGTGAGGCTGGTGGACTTCAACCAAAATCTGGAGTCTTTTGAGCAGATTGAAATGAAATTCTGCAGAAAAGGATTGTCTTGATAGAAAGTATATAGTGGATGAAGGCCAGCTTTGGTCGAGAAATTGGGAATCTGGAAGAATTGAGGTTGAGGCGCGTCATTCTTTCAACTACTTCCTCAAGTTGAAGAGCCATGAATTGAATGGAAAACTATCTTCAGCAGCTTCTATGGTTCTGTTCCATCGAAAACATATCGAAGAAGGTGATTCTTGGCCGCGAAATGGTTGCGCAAAAAGGTGAAGTACATACCCTGGCTCTTCACCTCTGCCCGTAAGATAACCGCGCAACATCCTCTCTAAGTCTCTCACATCAATGCCACATGTAGCCAGCGCTCCGAACCTGCCCTCGAAAGAAGTAGACACCGGGTCTCATCAACATCTCCACGCGTACAACCAACTCCCTTTATCACAACGCTCGTTCTCTAAAACTCTGTAGAATACATCCATCGCCCCATCACGATTGAACCATAGCCGGTTGGAATGCGTTTGAGAACCCACACGCGCTTGGCAGTAATTGATGGCTTGTCGGGGAGCTTGCTCGGATTTGCGTTTGACGAGTGAGGAGGGTTGTGGTACTGGGCTCCGGTAGGAGTTTCCAAATTTGGGGCAGCCGTGTCCGAGACGAGGTGACTTTGGCGGCGAAAACGAGACCCTTTTCAGAATTAGTAAAGGCACTTTGGACATTGAGATTTTGAGAGTTTACCGTATCCGCGTCTGGGCTTCCTCTTCCTTGCTGGTTTCAGATTTGAGTCCGAGAATGCCGGCATGGCAGGGAAGGTGGATTTTTCGGGCCGCGTTTGCTCCCTCACATGGTGAGACCGATCTTCAGTTGCGGGGTCGACAACTTCCTCTGCATCTTTCTTTGTGATACCCTGCTCAAATTCCTCTTCTGCTGCCGTTCCCCCAATCGATTCATTCTCCCAGAGCTCGCTCTTAGCAACCCACTCGGCAATATGTGATTCATGAGCTTCAATGGCGGCACGCTCTTCTTGCCTTTGTCTTTCTGCGTCTTTTGCTGCGATTCTATCTGCAATCATTTGCTCCAACGACGGGAATTTCATGGTACCAATATCCTAGTAGGAAGCAAAGATGGTGGGTCGGGAAACCTGTGCTGAGAAGGGGAAGTTGCAGACTTTGCTACTCTTCTCAAACAGTGAATTCGTTTGCAACTTTGCGTTTGGTAGGCGGGAGACAACTTCGGCACAACCAGGTGACTTTGACGCGTAAAGTGCGTGGAGACGTTGGGAGATCACATTGATTGAGAAAGCGAGAAAATCCGAAGATGGTATACGGAATATCAACTTAGGGGGACAAGTCATTAAAGTGGTGTTGGGGTAAGAGAATTTTTGCTGCATAATTAAACCTGCCACTCAAAGTCTCACAGTAACACAGCATTTCATGATCAATGCTTTGCTGTTCACATTGATGCTCATTGACCGGCTCAAAGAGCAAAGGCTAGAAAACAACCCTGTATGCTGTGCAAACCCAAATCATGCCATCCCCAGCCACACTGTACTCCACTCCCAAACCGCTCAGTAGAAGGTCGATGGTCGCTTTCCGACGAAGATCTTGGTGCCAGCTGCCTTGGATACGCGGTGAGGAAGAGGGAACTTGAGGTTCTTGGTGAGGAGTTGCTTGATGTAGGGACGCTTGACATCGTCGGCCTTCTCGAGCTCGACGACCTTGAGGATCTGTTTGCGGTCTTGTTAGAAAGCTTCGGGCAAACCCACATTGTGGTACTTACGTGAATTGACCGGAAACGGGAGCGATGTCTGGCGGCCATGTCTTGGTAGAGAGCCTCAACAGCATCGGTTCTTGACATCTCACGGTACTCCTTGTACATGTTGTGGGTGCCGGAGCGGGAGTCGTATCGGATCCAGATACCGAAGTTCTTGACCTTCAAGGGACGCTTCTCGTGGATCTTCATTCATGCTATTAGCGCAATACTATGAAAATGACCAAGGATACCCACCACGTTCAAGCTGACGATCTCGCCGTTCGCCTTCTTGACTTTCCTGAGCTTCATCAAGAAGTACCAGAAACGGGACTTTGCGACCACGGTGTTGGGCGCAAAGATTCTCATACGGTACAGCTTTGGCGCTGGGTTTGCCTCAGAGGGCAGATGGCGGCCGATGACCTGGTATTCTGTAAGACGACCTAGGGTGCTGTTAGCGACTTTTCGTCCAAACATGAGATCCAGAATCCGGCGCCAGGCGGGAAATTTCGTCGAGGTCGTGAGAGAAGAGCCCAAGCCAGGCAGCAAATTATCCCGCATGCAACATGCCACTTTCCAGATGTATGGCAATCGAGAAATCCAGTTGCGGTCAGTTTGGTTGAAGCGTTCACGGTGGGTATTTGGATCCCGCAGGGCTTGTTCATTTCGTCTCAGTCTCGCCGCTTTCGACCCCCAATTCTGTTGGCAATCCATGTACCGCATGTCCGATCCATCGCAGGTCTTTTCCATGCTCACACAGCCCTTGTGATCCTCCTGGCCTGTCGAGGGAAATTTTTGTCGAAATTTGAACGTCGTAGTTCCGTATCGTCGTCATCGGGAGAGGAAAGGAAATCTGTAGCTTACCCATCTTCCGAGTGTTAGTAAATATTCTAATCATCTGGTATCGAGGAGATGGAGCTTACTTTGAATTGCTGGCCGTGGTGGTTGTCGTGTGTCGCAAATCAACGTTGTTGCGAATTTTCTAAAGTCGTGGGGTGCCGATTTGTGTGGCCTAAGCGAGTGCAGAAAAGCAGCCCTTTCCTTATTAGGACTAGCTCAAAAGAGCATCCAGAGCCTCCCGCTGTACCTTTGGCATGAGTCCCAGAATGAAGGAGGCCGTTGTCCAAAAGTTGAGAAACGGCGCATTATCAGCACCACGAGAATGTCTGGCTCCATGTGAGACATTCTCAACGCACCATTTTACTACCAACTTTGCCAAAGATGGATCCCATATTCGACGACTTCAGAAAGGGCTACGCAGAATGGGACGGATACAAAGTATCGCAAACTCTCACCCCTATCCCACCCGCTTCGAATCCTCAAAAACTTTATAACTTCTTTCGGAGTACCAATTTTGCTACGGTGCAGAAGGATTTTAAATACCAGCTTGTCTACAACACCACGCCCTTCAAACTTCCAGCAGATGAAGCCAATGGTTGGGTTGAGGTCTACCATGCCTATTGGAAAGCGGTGGGCGAGATATTGAACGCAGAAAACGCCCCAAGATCAAGTACAAAGGTAGAGGCTGCCCGCTCTCAAGAACCCTTCTCCTGTACCCACGAATGTGTCACGTGATACATTTTCTTATTGCTGTTTACTGGAACTTTCGAGCTAATGCATTGCTAGGGAGCGTGGATCAAAGTGTATGATTCATGGAAAGAGCTGATCAACGCCCTTATTCGAGGTTACAGCAATCACGGGTTTGAGGCCTGGACGGTGCCTTGTTTGTACGTAGCTGGCAAGTTCTTACGAATCTTTGCCATCAAGGCAGACGAGGGTACAGGAACTGGCAATGGTGCAATCACCAGCTTTCAAGACGACTTCAACCCTGAGGCGGAGAAGAACGAGAAACTCGAAGACGCTGCCAGACAGCTCAATCGAATTTTTCAAATCTGCTTGGCAGATAGGTCCGTTCATTTCTGGCACTTCAAACTGACCCTCTGCTAACACTATTGGTAGAGAACCACTTGACGAATCGAGAAAATGGGGCATTTACAACATCATCAATCTCTTATTCAAGACCTATTTCAAGCTGAACTCAATCAGTTTGTCAAAAAATATTCTCAAGGCGATCCAAGCTTACCGAGGCGATATGCCCACGCTTGAATCCTTTCCTAAGGCACACCAAGTAACTTTCAAATACTACATCGGTGTCATCTACTTCTTAGAAGAGAATTATGTTGAGGTACCTATTCAAACCCAACTCTCCTCGTTTGTGCTAACCCTCCTTGTAGTCCGAGAAGAACCTCACGGAAGCCTGGCAATTATGCCATAAAGATGCGGTTCGCAATAAAGAGTAAGCACCCACCCACCCAAGGCCTGTCTCGCAGCCAGTCATATATCACATGTTCTAACCAAGACAAGACTCATCCTGACCTACCTCATCCCATGCCATCTCCTCACCACCCATACTCTCCCCACGCTCGCCCTACTTTCGCCCTATCCACGCCTACAGAAACTCTTCCTACCACTTTCCCGCTGCATCAAGAAAGGCGATCTCGCAGGCTTTGACGCCGCGCTCGTAGCCGGCGAGGACGAGTTCGTCAAGCGACGCATCTACCTAACGCTGGAGCGAGGCCGCGACATTGCCCTGCGCAACTTGCTCCGGAAAGTCTTCGTGGCTGGTGGTTTCGAGGAGGCCAAAGACCCCGCTGCGCCAGCCGTGCGGAGGACGAGGATCCCCGTTGCTGAGTTCGGGGCTGCGATTAGTATTGGAAGCAAGGAGACGATGGATAATGATGAGGTTGAGTGTTTATTGGCGAACATGATTTACAGGGTGCGTTGCTTTTTCTTTTCTCTGGCCCTTTTTGGCTGCCTTCCGAAACGAGGCAACCCCCTATCCACCAACCCGAGTATTGCCACATCCTTATTTGTCGGAATATCTCGGGCGTTGCACTTGATGAGTCAAAGCTGATGGTGTGCCCAGAACTTAATGAAGGGTTACATTGCGAGAGAGCGCGGCATCGTCGTGCTGAGTAAAGGCGGAGCCTTCCCCGGAACCGGTGTTTGAATTTTGAGGGCCAGAAGGACCGCAAAACAATGTTCCAAACGCTGTGGAACATTCTTAAGTGGGCCGGAGACGATCTTGAGGGGCAAAAATAGAGAGAGGTTTCACAGGCTTGCACGAGTATAATCTCATCTGTTTGCTAGCATCCCCTTAAAACAGCACCCCTCTCTAACCCCCTATCCATCCAGTGCGTCCACCGTGACTCACTCACGCTAGACATGGGTTCCTCCGGGGAGCAGCAGCCATTGACAAATCACATCCTGCTCTTATATTTCCAGACTTTGTTTTTGACGGCTTGAGCACCAGCCTGGGGCAAGCTAATGCAAGCACTTTAGCTGATAAGGCTATTTTGTCACATCCCTTGCGCTATAGTTGGAATTTAATGGCGTGGTTTATGCTTTTGTGCCGTAAAGGTTGTGTCTGTGCAAAGTTGTGATAGTTTACTGTTTTCAGAAGATTTTTAGGGGGTCCTTTTAGGGGGTGTGGGTGTGTTGTTAAGAATGGAATTCTATTTGGTTCATGATTATGCTTTCTTGCTTCC
Source organism: Lachnellula suecica (assembly GCA_007825345.1). Classification (NCBI taxonomy): domain Eukaryota; kingdom Fungi; phylum Ascomycota; class Leotiomycetes; order Helotiales; family Lachnaceae; genus Lachnellula; species Lachnellula suecica. The sequence goes on along the minus strand of QGMK01000188.1, from coordinate 6,300 downwards.
TCTATCCTTGTTAAAAATCAGTACATGAAGGTCCGCCTCCCAGAAATATAAGTGTACAAGTAATCCACTCCCGCTCGCAATTTTCGTCTCGACTGTGCTTTGCTCTCAAAGCCAGGAGGAATGGAAAAATATATGTGATTTTTTTATCGCTGCAAACGCAAATAAATGGACGGTCAACAATCACCCAGAAGCTGTGAAATATTCTTGAAGTGGCAAGATGAACAAGAAAACATGACCATCGCCGTAGTAGGCGTGGTTGAGAAGGGTAGTGATACATCCCACGGAAATATTGGCCGTGACTCCTGATCCGTTATACGCCTGGTATCAAATTTATGTTGTGAAAAAATGTTTCGCCAAATGGAGTTGTAAAGGAGGGCGAGAAGTGAAGTCGAGTAGGGGGGTCATGGGGTCTGGAAGTCATCTAGTGATGAGTCCGCACGCTGCGTGGTGATCCTCTGTGGTGTTTGTCAGCCTCACTTCATCTCGTGACGGAAGGTAGGCAGGAAGACTTACGCAACACTTGCAACATCATCCACATGGTTGCACAATGCAACGAACAGATCGAAGAACAGCTGGCTGCCTCCATTATGCATCTCCAGTTGCATAGTCCCGCTACGCTTGAATGTGCCTCTGCTGCGGATGATGAGGGCGAGATAATGAGCTCGTAGCTTGGAGTCTGTGTCGGGTGTATTCGCATAGGCATAGCGAGCGGATGAGAGGATTGTGCTGCATTGGATGCCGGATTCTGTTTCATAGGGTCATTAGATTATTGAGATAGTTGATGGGACGGAATGAACATACGCAGACCCTGCTTTCTCAACGCAACACGCTTCAGCTCTTCCAAACCGTATTTCTCCGCTGTACAATATATAACAGTATCCTTCAACAACTCCCCATCAACGCCGTGATGGTAGACAGTGCTCTCCACGCTGCCAGTGCCTCCCTCGCCACTCTCCAACTCCCATGAGTTTCTCCGCTTATTATGGACCAGCCGCGGATAGTAGTCGCCTTTGTAGAGGTATTCGAGGACGGAAGAGAAGATTTCGGGCTCTTCGTCGGGAAGGGAGATTCGTTTGCTCGATGCTTCCATAAACTGGCCTCGGCAGGCTGCTTGAAAGAATGGTGAGTGGCAGAGGACGTCTTCGTGTGCGGCGAAGAGTCGTTGTTCTCGCCCGACAACGAGCGTGATAATTGAGGAGGTCAGAGTGCTATAGTAACTATCGTCAGCGACCGTAAAATGTCTTGCAGTCAGTGAGAAATTGAAAACAGCATGCATACCTTCCCATGGGATTAGCTTCCTCCGTCGGAGCTTTGCGCATCGAACGTTCATGGCGGTTCTTCGACACGGCATGCTCTCTGAACGACGAGGACTTCTTAGAATCTCGTCTGCGTCGTGAAAAGCTCTCGGTCTGTGACTTGTTGACGTTCCGGCCAAACATGCTCGCTCGATGTCGATGTCGTGAGTATTAGTATGGTCGAATGTCAACGACTCGGGTATCATCAAAGGTTAGTCGAAATGGTGGATTGTCGATTTGTCGATTTGGCGGCGGTCCAGAATTCCAGGTTGCAGGAAGAGAAAAGAAGAACGATGAGAGGACGGCAGCCAGCTATATATATTGGGGTGGCAGCGCAGCCAAGGGTGCCTGGGTGGAGGCAGAGGCACAAACGCGAGGCAGCCCGGGGAGACGCGACTTGCCAGGCAAGCGATCAAAACCACTTAACACGGCCTGCACACGAGCCCATGTGACTCAGGGTCAGGTGCCGTGGTTGGCTGCTTGGGAGCCACCAAACGGACACCAACGGAGCCGTATCCCAGCCATCCAGGATAGTGCAGGCCCAAGGTGCCCAAAGCAGCCACCGAGGGGAGGGGGTTGAGACACTTGCAGGGGAGGGGTGGGATGTGAGGTGTGAGGTGTGATGGATCTGAAAATGTTGCACGGAGCTGAAGCTGTACAAAAGAGAAGCGTGGCCGTGGCCGTGGTCGCTCGACCTTGGACTTGAAAATCTCTCACATCGAGTGAGACATTATAGAGGTAGGGAAATGTGTGATAGCTGTGAATCACTTCTTCTCATCTTTTGCGGGGAGTCAACTTGACTCGCATCGTAGCCTTCCTCGCCTTCCTCGCCTTGCAACTTGCAAGATGATGTTTGTGAACAATGTTCAGGGTGCTCACGCCGCTCGCAGGGTTATGTTTGGGCTAAGCTACCGGTGCTTCGGTAAGCCTTTCTAGCGCATTGACCCCTGACCTGACGAGCCCAATCTCAAGGTTTAAGTGAACCGGCACCGACCCTAGATTCCGACAATCTCAAGCAAACTTTTATACGAAGTACTTCGTCCCAGGCCAAATAAATGTCACGACCAGGGGCCTGGTCAACAGGGAAGTTTGTATGGCTGCTCGCAATCGCTAAACCCCGGCTTTACCCCCAGGTCGTGACATTTATTTGGCCTGGGACGAAGTAAAAGGGGTAGAGCTCGCTGCCTTTAACTCATACAAAGTACGTCACTGTCACTGAGAAGGAGCACTTCGCTTCCTAATCTTGACAAGTGCTTTGTCAATGCCCTCTCGCCGTATCTCGAGTCCTCCATGAGCAGAGGCTCCCCTCCCCGTATGAGAATGAAGATTTCGATTCACCATTATTCAGGACCCTTGTTTAAATCACTCATATCGTGTGAGACATCAAAATATCGGCCGAACAGAGGTTTAAGAAGAGGAAATTTTCACACGAGTTTTGCCTATACCGAGAGAGATATCCAGGTCGCGGGCTGCTCTTTGCCTCTTTACTGTCAATCCAGAAACATTTCACAGGCGTCTCGTACATCCTTTGCGTGTCTGTTGTTATCCATCCTTCTGTCTATTAATTGTTGTCGGGTCTCTGTTATCAGATTCAAAATCCAAGTGGCCTGATCACTCCATCTATGGAACTCAGGTGCTTTTCCATTACTATACCCACGTGACGGTACCACAGCAGCAGGTGTTTGTCGTCTTCAATCGCTTTGCAATATTCGAGACGGCCATCCATTAAGCTTTCTGGTCAGGAGCATGCCTCACCCGGTGTCGGACATTACTACGAGCAACATTTCAGATATTTTCCTACTGGTGCATCGGAGTCGTACCCGGTATCCCATTACCCTCCACAACTCGTCATCCCCATACAAGAATTCGTGTGCACATAAATTCTTCATAAATTCTGATTACAAAAAGCACCCTTTCCAGCCTGTCACTCAGCAGCTGGTCCCTGACTTTCATCACCGGAAGTCTTCGGCCCCAAATTATAATTGGATCTCACAATAACACCGCAGCCTTCAAATGTCCCATCGTCAATCTTCTTGAACCTCTCTTCAATCAGTTGCATATTCTCTTCCAATCGCTTCCTGCTTTCTACCTTCGATTTCTCCGATAGAGGCTCAGGAAGGATAATTTTGTCGGGGTGGAACCACTGCTCTTTTGGCACCTTGGTACCATCTACTCCTCGGTATTTCTAGACGATTTAGAACTCATGTTTTCAATCGATGCTGATGCCTGCCAAATTCTCAAAGATAGTGAGATGAGATCAAGGCTTACATCCTCCGTTTCTTGGCTAAAAGGCATACGGTCCAGCGCTGCTTTGAGAAGCCTCGGGCTGAGCGCTATGGCAACGACGACATCTCGGTCAGCTGTGAGTAACCGTAATATGCCGTCAGCACCAATGTCATAGATTCCCATCCCGTGTTCAAAAATATCGGGGTGTCTACGCAGGCTTTTGAACATCTTGGTGACCTCCTGCTGGTCTTGATTGAGGGAGCAGGCGCCGGGCAGGCTTCTGCTTCCACTGCGTCTGCAACATTCCTTTCGTCGCTTGACATTGCGCACGTTATGGGTGGCAAATAATGCCTTCTGTTTTATGGGGTTGATTCAAGTGTCAACCTTTGGTGTGGTCCCAGCGAGCAGGAGGGGTCATGGGCATTTGGCCGATTAGTAGATAGGCAAAATTCCGCCTTCGCCACATTCGTGCAGATGTGTTTTTTTGGAAGAGCTTCACAAAACATACCGTTACTTCAAAAAGGGAGATCTACTGAATTCGTGGACTAGCACCCACGGCTTTGAAAACTTCAAACTAGATCTGCAATTGAACTTCGTATATGTTGCTTATATCAAAATGCGGGTATTTCTGGCCGAAATCCTCTCTCCCCCTCAAAGCCGGCTGAACCATCCAGAAGGTCACACGGATCTCACTCCAAAGTACCAGGGGCCTTCCAGGCTTGCTTTCTTCAGTCATTTACCACAGTACAACTCAATTCGTTTATTTGGGAGGGCAGCGGCCGTTGGTGTCTCTCTTGGCACCCGAGCTGCATGCGTAGACCTCAATAGCTGGCTCTCTCTTCTCAGGAGGGCAGCGGCCAAGGATGTCGCGCTTGGCTCCAGAGCCGCAAGCGTATACCTCGAGTGAAGGGTCACGGGCCAATTTTCCGTGGTATTCGGTTTATATTGTCAGAGGGGCTATTGTGTTACCTTTCGCAGGAATTGCAGCTGAGCATCCGATGGCCACAAAGGCTGCGATGGCGGCGGGCTTTGAAAACTGCATTTTTGCAGCTTTGAATTTTGACTTCCAACTCTCGGTGGGAACCATTTATTTGAACAGGTTCAGCTATAGGAATGCAATATGCTTATATATAATCTCGAACGGAATCAGTTATCCGTGACCATTTGACATTATACAGCTAGTAAGCTGCAGATCCGTCATGGGCCGCCATGTCGAGTATTGTAGTCTTTCAGACCTTCTATAACAAGGCTAGTATAAGTATGTCCAGAGTTTATATTTTAAGCTTGATTTGTGTGCTATCGTTATTGTGGCATTGTTGCATGAGTCTTCCATTTCCATGGCGTTGAAGAAATTCTCGAGAGCCACATATTTTAAGGTTACCCCGCCCCCTCCTTTCTACACAGCCTTATCGTTCTCATCGATGCATCAATTGGCGGAATTCTATCCAAAGGAACAAACTTATTCTCCCGTGTCTTTTTAAGCTACCTGTCGCTTGGCAAAATGTCGGAAGCGGTAACCAGCGTATCGACGCTAATACGCAACCTCTTTTCCTATAGGGCAATTGAATGCGTTTAGAAGACTGCTACTTATGCGAGTCATCGAAGGATGATCTCGCTAACGTCCAATATTGGAAGGTAAGTGAGCATTTAGCTGAAGAACTTGACAATCGAAGGTGGGACAGCAGTACGGGTAGATGTTCGAAGCATAAGTCATGGTTACTAGCATGGTTGGATCGTGAAGTAATAGCTGGATCTTCCATCTTCTATCCTACCCGTCTATAACCTCGAAAATTTCCCCAGATTATTCGGCAGACATGTCTCTCACAGCATTGATACGCAGTCCGTTTGGTAGGGACCCGTAATACTTTGAGGCGAAGGAATTCGAAGAATCCGATGACGGTAATTCACCTGAGCCTTCAATCCGCAGGTGAAGCTACGATACTCATTTGCTGGGAGTCTCGTTATCTTGAACGCTCTGCTATTGGTTGGGTTGTTCTTCGTCCTGATCAAATATTTATCGCCATGGAGTAATTCAGAAGCTATGAGAAGGACGTCAGTATACTGTGAGCTCAATGCAATCAATTTCCAAAGATATTCACATTCTGACATGCCTAGCCCCTATGCTGGACTGAAGAATCAACATGGTGTACGAAGAAAAGAAGGTCGACGGCTTCTTCATCGACAAGGCCGAAATCCTAGATATCTACAGAGCACTGCCAAGCCCAGAGGTTGACAAGGCATAGCATAAACTTGCGGACCCTGCCTGGATTAGGTACGTTGCAACAGCTTCTTGCTTCGCGGACATCGACGCACCAGACTTCGTGTATCAGATTTGCCTTTGGCGCTCGGCTTCTTGACCCCCAAGATTCGTGAGGCAATTCTAACATCTGATAGTATCACTGCGGAAGAAGTCACCAAGCTTGGAACGGATCCAGTTCAGATCCTCAAAAATTTCAGATGAATGGTTTGGTCCTGGACGGTATTTGGCAATGCTAGATCTCAATCATCAGCTCCATTACATCAACATGCTCCGAGAGGCAGCATCCCACGAGTACTATTATAAGGAATATTCAGGTGATTATCTGCAGGAGCATTACATGTGTTCCATGGATCGGTGGTAGCATAGATCAGTGGGAATAGAGCACTTTAAATCCTCGCCAAAGTATTTAGCGTTTAAGTCTCTTATTATACATTTTAATATAGCGTATATTTCAATTGAAAGTATTACAACAAAACAATTATATATTATTATTACCGAAAATCATTAAAATATAAAATT
>QGMK01000187.1:0-35894 GCA_007825345.1 Lachnellula suecica | reverse complement strand
CACCCCCTCCCCCCCGTCCCGATCCCCGATAAACCCCTCTCCAGACTCTTTTCCGACATCCAAGACTTGCCTATCAAGACCAAGAGCATCCACGTTGCGGTCCCACGCCGCATCGTACTCCCCAGATTTGCTTTGGGACGTTGGGGGCGGAATCTAAACGGAAGATGAATTTACAGGAGGTAGAAAGGGCGAGGGGTTTGACAGCAAGCGCGGACCTGACAGCAGCTTCATGGTGTTGAAAAGCGAAGGGGGTGAGGGAGGTTTGGTGCTGAGATGGGGAAATGTAAGCAGTGGTGGAGGGAGATGCAGGGCCTTAACTTAAGAAGCTGGCAAGACCAGAGAACCATGATAATAAGTGGACACCGTGGACCGACACTGTGTGCCACCGTGCCCGGCTCATGTTTTATGCTTGCGACGCCCCGCGCAAATTGAGTCGAGGATATGGGAAGGGTCCGGGTGGTTCCTTTCCAACAAATGCGAAAGCGGCCACTCGGCCACCAAGCACACACAACAATCACAATTTCAATCACAGCGCAGAAACGAAGCAAACTGAAGACCTCAAACTCTCAATTCAGCCTCGCATGCAAAATCCACTCCCAGATCCCACCACCTGCCTCTTTCATCTACTCCTTCGAAATATGTATCACCACTTGCACCACCTATATTTTGCCCGTCTCAACTCCATCTCCAAGATCCATATATTACCCCTTATACGGTCATAACAATATTTCATCAAGAAATCCCATTCAAAGATCCCATATCCATATCCACATACAACCCATTTCATTTTTCTCGCAATCCCATCCCCCAAATTCCACCGTGTAAGTAATAATGATAATGATAAAAAATATAGCAAAGCAGTGCGCAAAAAACACCACCTAGCCCAAGCCCCATTGGTAATCATGTTTGTAGATATCGAGTGGAAGAGGAATAGAGGAGCAGACCGAGAAGCCAAGCCATTATAAAAAGTAAAAAGAGTCCCAGGGTAAAAAGTCACTTTTCCCAATCCTTCCGTGTTGCCCGTACCGTGCCGCCCTCTGCCGCGCCTGCTAATGAGTATAGTATGGTATTTTATCCGAATATGCATGCTGCAAGAACAGAACAAGAAAATATAAAAGCGAAAGAGACCAGGATTTCGCAAAACGCTGCTTCTTTCTATACGCCGTTGATGACGACCTCAGGGCATGATTTGTCGGTGTCGCCGATTGTCTTGCCGGAGGAAGTGCTGTCGATAGTAGTGGGGTCATCGATGGTGCTGACGCTTGTGCTGGGGAGGCTGCTGGACTGGGGGCTGTTTTGGCCATTGGTCAGGATGGGTGTTGGGGCGGAGGAGTTGATTTCGATTGGCATTGTTGGCGGGACGAAAGAGGCCTGTGCTTGGGGGCCGGTGCCGGTGAAGATCATCTTTTCGATGGCGGCGATTTGCTTGCCGTAGTTGTACTTTTTGAGCTGGATGAGTTGCGGCTTCATGTCTTCTACGAAAGCGTCGCGCTCGGCATCTTTGAGTTGTGCGAGGAGTTTTTCTGTAATGATGTTAGGAAAGTTCGAGGGAGAGGTAGGAGAACTTACGAATCACATAGTTGCCGTATTGATCCTTCATCATGAGTTGTAAGGGGCTGGTACCATCACTATGCAGAGCAGTCAACTGAGCGACGATGCCTTTCCTTTGCTCATCCGTACCGAACTGAATGCTCTTTTCAACCACGTTTGACGCAAACTTGTGTTTCGACAGAGTCAACAACTGCGCAGTGATGATCTTAATGATCTTTGCCTGATCCTCCGGCTTCCCATGTTGAATGACGTGCTGGGTGACATAATTGCCATATTGATCAGTAATGAGCATGGTAGCGCACTGATGTAATTCCTCGAGCACGGCTGCTTGGTCGTGAGGTTTGCAGTATTCCAAAATCCGTTGAATTACTCGGCAACCGTACGGATGGGTGGCGAGAACATGGACTTGACCTCTGAAGGCTTGGATGACAAACTGGATGTGCTCAGTTGGGACACGCTCGATGGCTTTCTGAACAACATGGTTGCCATTTTGATCCTTCACGCATTTGAGAACATCTGCTTGAAGCTCATCGACAAGCTCTGCCTGTTGGTCGGCAAGAACATGTTCCAGGGCCTAGATGAGGTTAGCACTGAAAAGCTAGGTATGAGATCCAACAACAAACCTTTTGCACAACTCGGCATCCATACATCTGCATTGACAGTTCCATCACATGGTTCTTCATTTGCTCTGCAAGTACCCGCTTTTGAACTTGGTTGCCGTGCTCAAACAACTTCTGGATAACATAATTGCCGAATACATCTGTCATCAACTGCAGGGCATTGGGCTGAATCTCGCGGAACAGCTGCTCTTTCTCATCACTGTTCGCCGTTTCGAGTTTTTGCTGAATGAAACGTGACCCGTGCTGATCCCCACTGAACTCGACAACGTGATTGTAGATATCCTTCAACTCGTACTTCCTGTTGCTTTTTGAGTTTGATCGGAATTCTTCCAACAGGACGCTTCGCACACCCACACCAACATCTTGCTCTTTCGGTCGCGTTGGCACAACCTGCGTTTGCTGATACGGAGGCATTGGCATTTGGTATCCGTATGGAACACTGCCTTGTCTGAAGTTCGGAGGAGGATAGTCGTAAGAATGCGGAGGATATTGACCATGGAACGGCCCGGGGTACATGTAGCCTTGCTGTTGAGCATACATAAGTCTCCTGTCCATTTCGCTTGGCCCTTGCGGAATTCGTTGACCCCTCGAGACTGGCCGGTACATCTGGTCTGATCCGGAAGGAGGGGTTCCAGCGGAAGGATAAAACTTTGGGCTGCTGAAGCCTCTGCGATAATCACTGCCTGCAGGCGAAACAGACCCCCTGTCTCCAAAATGAGGCTTGAAATAACCCTGGTCAGGAAATGGCTGTGAAGGATAGCGATCGTGAGTGAGGCCTTTTGGTCCGCTGGGCACCTCCCACATCGAATTTCCATTGTGCGAAAAGCTCTGTTGGTTGAAATTGGGGTTGTTTGGTGAGTATGATGCACCTAGACCAGTTTTCAACTGGGATGCAGTCCCCTGCTCGTTTTCAAATCCAAGTGCTCCAAGCCTATCACTCAAATCGGAATCATGTTGGGCTGTCGGGTCACTGTAGCGCGAGAGGCTGCTTTGTAAGGGGAATGTAGCCGAGTGGCCGGAGAACGAAGGGCGTTGTGAGTGAATCGAGTTATTTGGAGTATGTCCGATGGAACCGAAAGCGGTCGCATAAGGCAAGCTGCCTCCATTGAACCCCGAATCGGATGACCTTGAAGGGGGCAGGCTTCCATCCCTCGATGCACTCCCACTGATTTGGAGATAATTTGGAGCCGTGAAATGGTCTCCCTTGAAACCTCTGGCCGAATTATCGTAGTCATACGAAATATCTGCACTAGAGTTATATTGATTTGAGTTCTCTTTGTCTTCTGGGAAAACATAAGATGGTTTTCGTCCAAACTTGAAGGGACCCGATGAAGGATCCAGGCTGCTCTTGGGTGGTACTCGGGGAAAGGTTGAAGCTTGTCCAATCCGTGGTTGCTGGTACTGATTATGCAACTCGGACAGTGTTGGCTGAGAAGCTGAAGGGATACTATTTCGCACATGGGATGGGGAGGTGCTTCCACTGTGCGAAGATTGGAGGGTAGGAGACGTAGTATCTGGAGCGTTCCATGGCCCATTCGCCGGTGCTCCCCATGGATCAGCTTGGGACGAGGCTCGCAGGGCACTCGAGCCACTGGGTACTGGGAAATCGCTGTCGTCTTCTATCGCCGCTGTTTTGATATTAGTATTGACAAGAGCCTTTTCATCCCAAGTAGACCCACCACGAGAAGAACGTGAAGCATCTCTCTTTGAGTTGGCGAATCCACTACCAATCGCATTATTACCCCAGATGCCACTCGAGGCTTGCCATGAGCCTCCGTTGCCAAAGGCCTGGGTGAGAGATGCGGGTTGTGAATTTCTGTCGTCGCTATTATGCCTAACGGGCGCCGCGCCAAAATCTCCTCCAAATCGTGATCGCGCCTTTGCAGAGTCAGCAACAGCGCAGAAACAAAAACCGGGGTATGTAGGCACTCACGGCGTTCGTCATGGCGCCGGTCGGTCTATTCGTAGTGGCAGAAGACATTGGGATGTCTGTATAAGGGAGGTTTGTGTATATGAAAGGGTGGAAGGCTGGTAGGCTTCGTTCGGAGGGGTTCGAAATATGTTGGAAGAGCCGATATGTGTGGCCGGGGATTGTTCTAGCTGAGAACAGTCTTTCTACGGGGTATTTGACAGTTTGTAGATCTATATGACTATAGGGTTGGCAGATGTCAGCATATATGCGGTAAGGCTGATGCAGGCTGTAGCAGACGGGGCGGGAGCTGAGCTGAAGGAAGGAGGCCGAATCTTACCAAGGCAGGCGGTCGGAGTATGTAACAGACGACTATGCTGCAAGCTCATTTACAAAGAAGGACGAGATGATAAGACGAGGGAAAGGAAGGATTCATGAAGTGTCGAGCATCGAGAGCGAGGGAGGGGGTGAAGGGGTAGTTGAAGGGCTGGAGGTAGGGCAAAGCTTCTGGTCGCGCGACACAACCCCTTCGTTTGTCATATGCAACGTCAAGTAGGCGGACCTTGGGGGGAGAGAGGCAGGCACCCGCGGCAGGGCAGCCAGACCGATCCAAGATATCTGGGGCGGGCAAATTGGGAGAGGAATTGGTTTGTTTCCGCAGTGTCTCTTTCCCTTTCCTTGTGCGTTCGTTGGCTTGTATTGTCTCTTGTGTGCGGATCGAGTCGAGGGAGGGAGAGTCGGTGTTCTACCACATGCACATCTGGCGGGAGCGGCGCGGGCTTTGGACTTCGAGGGAGGTGAGGGCGAGAGCGAGAGCGAGAGCGAGGGCTGGTGAGAGTAAGAGTGGAAGTGAAGGCGTGAGGTGGGAGGAGATCAAGTTGCGCCGGCGAAGCAAGGGAGGACGAGGTCAGGAACGTAGGTTTAGGTTATGCGGGTCGATTTCTGGATCTGGAGACCAGAATTCCCCAAGAAACGAGTGGCCAGGGTGTGGTGCGTGAGGTTCCACAACTTTTAGACTTTCCGGCGGAGAAGATACAGTACAGATACAGTACGGAGGGTAAAGATGGAGACGACGTTACGGTTTCCTGTACAGCAGAGATCTAGAAAAGAAGGGGAAATGGAAGAGAGGCCGTTTTCGTGGCGGTCATGAATGCATCCGTACGGACGGTATGTCGGTGTCAGTCTAGGTCAAGGTACGGTACATAGGAGTAGGTAGTACTCGTAGGTGCGTACAAGTAGGTGGTTAGTATACGGCGTGCAGGCGGGCTTGGGCTGCTGGGGAAAGGATTCCGGTGGTACAAGGAGGGCCAGGAGCCAGGAGCCAGGAGTCCAGGACTGAGATCAGACTGTGGCTTGAAATAATTGTCCCGTGTTAAGTGGTTGGCTGCACGCACTTTTCTTTTCAAGGGATGAATGCGATGCTCCCTTGAACCCTTCCCTTGAACCCTTCCCTAGTGAGATCCTTACAGTAGGTCGGAGGCTTGTTCTGACAAGGGATAGGGATTCGAGTGGAGTGGAGTGGAGGCGTTGGCGTTGGCGTTGGCGTCCAAGCTGACCGGCGTAGTGGGAAGCAGTCAGGGTTATGTAGCCAGTAATGCAACTTTTGAGGGTGCAGCTGCGAATATATATATGCAGCAGCTATTATAGGGGAACGGTATAGCAATTGGAAGTCAAGCTGCATTGCTCGTACCTGATTATATTATACTTTTTTGTCTATCCTCTTCCCGCTGTCCAGCTGTCCTTTACCGCGCTGGCTGAGGCTCCCGTTTGCGCTCCACGCCGGTGCATCGTGCAGATAAAAATACTTTCTGAAGGGGGCTAAGAGCGGCTGGTCTAGGGCCGTCCTTGGGTACGGTACGAAAAATAGGCCTTTTTTTGCCCCTGAGCTACCAGCCTTACCGGCGAGAATCTGGCGGTGGGGAAGGGGCGATGGGAAGGATTGCGATGCACCGTTGGCCTCAGCCCCGAGAGTCGCAGCCAAATACTTCTACTTTAATAGCCATGCCATCCCAACTCTGATCTTCAAGATGCATTGGATCCATCATCCATCATCCATCATCCATCATCGATCATCGCTAGCCATAGTGCCATGGAGTTGAATGGAATGGAATGGAATGGAATGTGTGGTAATTATTGTCAATCTGTACCAAATCATCTTCAGGAATTCAATTTAATTGCATCTGTGTCTGTGTCTGGATCCAATTCAACCCCAGGTGACGATTCATCCCTCCCTCCTCACCGGTGCATGCGCAAAACGAACAGACTCAATCCTGATCTGAAGAATTGCCAAGATCTGTCATGAAATTTCCAGTTCATCGTGCTCAGTGCTCGGATGGTCCTCGGTCAGTGCATTCTCTCCTTCCTCGTGCCTACTCTGGAACAAGTCCAAGTGTTTCACATACCGGGGAACATGCCTAAAAACTGTCCTGACGCCATCGCCATCGCCATCGCCATCGTCCGGCTCCACACACGATCGCCCGCCTGCCATGTATCGTGCCCTTCCTTCCCTCCCGTCCAAAGCAGACTCGGTAGACTCCAAGCCTCACCCATCCTCAACATCACTTGTAGATGAAAGTCAAAAAGAAGCAATCACACTCACTCTGCTTACAGCGCATGTACTTACTTATCATCCATTGTGATTGCACCTCCCTGCCAGATCTATCAGAAAGCGCGATCAGCAGATAAACCGCTCTATCCAGCCTCCCACCCAGACATGCTAATGCTGTCCGAGGTTATCACCTTCGGGAGCCAGCATTTCGGCGTGAGACATCTGCAGAACAGCTTCACTTCACTTCACTTCACTTCGCGCCAGCAAAAGGGGGGCGTCTGTCATACAGTGAGTGCATTTCCAGCCTTCTCTCGCCCGGATCTCCAAGTCGCGTGCATATGGAGCCTCGCATGGAACCTACCCAGACTCTGCAGCAAAGATAAGGCTGTGAGTCGCTGGCCTTTCAATTGACCTTTCACACGCTTTCAACTTCGGGCAACGAAAAATGAGCGGTCTGCAACCTGATCTCTCCAATCACCTTCCATCTCCATCTCGACATCCAAAAGCCGCCGCAGCGCAGACCTCCAATTGAATGCACAAACGTTCCAGTAACGAACGGTAAACACCTTCCAAGTACCGGGCAGAGCACAATTGGGCGATCATCCATCTCGGAGTAGCTCGCCTTCCTGCATATCTCGAGACCCTGAAAGAGAGCCAGCACGTCAATCCAGCAAAGCCTTCCACATGTATCCCACTCCAGATCTTCGTGCCCCCGACCAGCAAATCTCATTCCAATCTGCTGTATGACCGCGATACAGAACCTGGCTGCCGAACAACACACTCAGCCATCGGATCGATGCTTTATCTGCACCACCGTTGCTGTCTACGTTGATCTCGCTTGCGGACTCTGTGAGAGGAGAAGAAGCAAAGAAAACACGGCGATCAGACCATCTCATCTGCATTCTGTCCGCCGCTAGAACACCAGTCGCAATAAAAAAGGCATCACCAGAATCTGACAAGTGACAGCAAATGCGGCCAGCAAGGATATGCATCATTGCTCGCAGATACAGGTGCGTTTTCCTCCGCTTGCTTACCTCACCGCTGTTTGCTGCGCTGCATCTCGAATTGTCGATCGAGATGTTGTTATCTAGAGGCACGCATCACGCCCGTGAATATACTTCTATTCGAGCTCGACGCCCTACTCGGGTTACACTGCATGCGTGAGTTGGCTTTCACCACTAGGATCGGGGCGATATCACGTGTGCGGGGCCATCCTGTGGAAGATCACAGCCACAAGATGCACCTGCTCTTGGCAAGGAAAAGAAATGCTTCCGGAGAGAGCTAAATTGTAGACAGGTTTCTGCCTAAAAGCAGATGAGGACCTACAAACCCCCACGTCTGCCCGACTAGTAGGTGACCTCTCTGCAAATTCACGCTTCATTGGCTGTCTTGGGTGATATCTGTCACATCTTCCCATGAGGCTCAACCTTTTGGGGGCCGGGAAACCGCAAGAAGAGGACCGTTCGGCCAGTAACGTGAGTCATAAGTCTTCTCGAAGCTCCTGTCATACGGAAAGCCCGGAGCCTCGAGGACGTGTCACAAAGCGCGAAAAGGAACAATGGGGACGGGAGGGAAAAGAAAGGCTTTATCAGTAGATAGGCTCAGAGCGAAAGACATTCCAGCTTGCTAGGGAATGGGTGTTAAAAATTGGAAGTCCTCTTTGAATGCTTCGGGTAGTGGGAGCTGTGATAAGGCTATATCACTACTAACCTAACAGGACAACCATCCCAAAAATTTCACAACGCACACAATCTTGCTCTTTAATCCAAGACCCACCCAAGTGCCAGAATCGCCCAGGCTAAAGACATCAACCTAGTGAAGTATAGAAGTATAGGAAAACTACATTGCACGTGACACCCATCAATGCTTCTCTCCTTCGCATCCGAACAAGGGTCCAACCAACTCGGCAAGCCGACACGCCGCGCTGCAGAAACGTCCCGAGGTTTCCAGTCCCGTCTCCGTGCTTCAAAATGCGCCGCCTCCGCGGTTTGGAAATCCTTCCGAGTGTTGACTTACTGTACGGTAATGTATCTTTATGTGAAGTAGTTGGTTCTCTATAGGGGGATTAAAGTTTCGAAGGGCAATGCCTGACTACACTTTTTACTTCCGTAAAAACCCTGCATTTAACCAGCATTTGAATTTCTCACACGGTAATTGAGATGATAGGAAAATCGTCTGGTGCTTTCTTCTATTGATAATTTGCTATAATCCAATTTCATATCTATTCGAGTCGAGACTTTCTTGCCCCTGCGGAGATGAGAGATGCTGCGTCTCTGATGTCTGTGCTCGTAAAGAACTGCAGCAGACACTTCCTACGCGGCGGCGGCACTGCTGCCACGACCACGGGGCACCAATGCACGTAAATAAATGATATTCTAAGAGTTCGCGGGTTCTCTTTTATGAAGATGGCCTACCTGCGACCGTATCGATAGAAGAATCGATACTTAGGCGCTTTGATTAGATGCCGTGATAGGAGGCTCCAATCGATATCGCGATCAAGAAAAAGACATTTGATTCGTCGCTGGGTAAGAACTCTTTTCACAGATTGAGCGCTTCATCTCCGGACTTGGACCACAGCCAACGGTGTGCTTGCGTCGTATACCCACTTTGATCTCCATCCCATGTTTTCATTGGCTGTTCTCAAAATTACCGCGCTGTTTGCTCCACTCTGCTCCACTATTTCAGGAACAGCCCTGGAGCGAACCACTCAGAGCTTAGCAAATTAGCCTCTTCCTGCTTAGCGACCAATCCTCCAGAGATCTCCTCTCTGTCTGACTCTCGTCGTCGTTCCTTACTTCCACCGTCAACACCCTCCAACCTCGACCGGTACAAAGTCAATCGCCTCCTTCTCCCTCCCTTCCTTCCTCACCTCTTCCTTCGGGACTCCACGCTCATTCCAGGTATCAGCTTCACTCTCTTAGCTGATCACCGTCCATTCTTTCCCTTAAATTACCCCGGATCCCGACCGAACGCTTGCTTTTGCTCCTTGCGTAAGTGCATTCTTCACCACCCGCGATCCCCAGCCCTGGGTATTGAATGCCGTAAACAATGGCAATGGCAGTGGCAGAACGAGGCTTCGATGTAGGCGCAATAGCTAACCGTCGATATTGGGGAATAGTTCTCAGTCAATCGATCGATTCAATACAATCTACGAACGCACAGCAATATTCAATCGATACCTATCCAGCAAGCCGATACGATTCGATTCAACGTTCCTCACGATTTCTCTTCCATCCATACATGCGAATAGTGTAATTCACAAATGGATTCTTTATCAACCATCATCAAAAGAGGCAGCGCCCTCCTCAACGTCCGTGACGATACCACCACAATGTCCAACAGCATGATCGATCTACTGATCGCCCTCATGGTGCTGGTCTTTGTCGCCCTTCTCCTAATCGGAGCCCTCTACTTCGTGCGCAAGATCCGCCGAAACAAGGCCATTGCCCGGCAGCAACTCCCCCAATACAACGAAGCGACAAAAGGTCACCAGCGCAGGCTCACCATCACCACGTCGCCCTACGGTCGCAACTCCAGCATCTACGTCTACGACGAGAAGTCCCCCATGATGGACAGCTCCACCACGCCGCTCTCCCCCGACAGCGTCCCCGAGATCCGCATCACGTTCCCGGACGAGCAGGACGAGTCTGGAAAACGCACGAGCGGCCGCGTGGTCGTCGTAAGGGTGGGCGAGACGGGCGTGGGACTTGAACCTTTGCAGGAAGAGGAGCAGCTGCCTGCGTACCAGAAGGAGAGCGCGGAGCGCTTCCACTCTATCGACATGGAGCGGATCGGCGGCCTGAAGGAAAAGTCTTCCTGGTCATAGGGAACCCCACCCCTCATGATCAACGTTCACTTCCCCTTCTCTTCTCTTGCACAAAGTCCTCGTCCTTCGACACACCTGTACATGTCACGCTTTATGGAACGGTACAGCCACTACCGGTACAAAACAACCACACATCTTCTTCTACCCGCCGTCCCCCGACTTTGCTGGCAGCATGGTCCGAGCGGCGTCTTCTTCTACACATTATTTTCCCTCTGTTCCAAGGGGCTCCGGAGTTACTTTTTGGTCGGGTTCCAAAGTTCCAACAAACAAAGAATAAATCCTCGATAAGATAAATGCTACAGTAGTAACGTATCGCGGAGAGCCCGGTCATTACGACGGGTCTCTTCGGACGTACATTACATTACATTACACACGCGCGCGAAACACGGGAATGGGAGGAGGCCTGCTTGATTGGGGGAAGGGGTGGAGGTGGAGGTGGAGGCTTTCTCTCGGGTACTGCTGTTGTACTTAATGTATTCTACGTAATTTTTCAACTACAGTTGTTGTGCATACAATGAATTGACGACTTCTTTCCTTCTAGTTGTGCGTGTGCTAAGTGACGTCCGGTTAGTGCTTTGTTTCTAAGGTGGAGACAAGTGTCTGGGGAGAGATCTTGGGATCTGCGCAATTGAAACTTTCCCCACACGGAATACTTATTTTGTTTATGTTGTGTGGACAAGCTTCGCTGGGCGTTTGTGCTAAAACTTTTGATTTTGAGTAATTTGGTGTTTCCTGACTTCTAAACGGCATTTTAGTTGCGAGGGGTATGCCGGGTTGATGGTACCACGGTATTATGAGCAGGAAAAAAGGCCGTCGCAAAGACAACTAGTGCTCTGTCAAACCTTATTCTTTGCACTCTTATTCCGTCTCCGCTTGGCTCTGCCTTTCCCCTTCCGACTCAAACATCCCCAGGTCTCGAGCCCAAGCCTCCGCCTTCTCCCGCCGCCTCTGCTCAAACCCCCGCCGAGCCTTCAACAGCCCCTCCAGCGAGGGGCCATCCGAATCAGAAGTCCCTCGCCTTTCCTCACATTCCTCCTCCATGACAAGTCGAGCATAAGCGAACACCCCCACAGCCGCAAGGAAGGAAATCGCAATCCACTGCGCAAGAACCCGCACCACTCCCTCGGAGCGACTCCAATTATGAATCCCGACGAGAATAATATACGCACCGATCACATACCCCAGCACCACAACCGACTTCCGCGAAAGACCACGCCCTACCATGAGCTGCGCAACCTTGCAAAACCAAAGGACCAGAAATGCGCGCACACCCCACACGAAGACAGCTCCCGAGACCAGGTAGCGGGAGGATAGGAACATGTGGTAGGCGAGGCATCCGCAGACCAGCCAGAATGTGGATTTCCAGAGCAGGGCCCATGCGTCGGCGCGTTGCAGTTGCAGTTGGCGTTGGCGCTCAAGCAGGAGTTCTCCGAGGGTTTCTTCGGCGGACTGAGCCCGTTCCTCGTAGCCTGAACTGTTGCTGGAGGGCTTGAAATCATGGCTCCAGAAGTCTGGCTGCCGGTGTTGGCTGTGGCCCGCCCATTCGCCGGTTTCTATGTCATAATCTCGTTTCTTGCCCGCATCGTTCAAGACTTCGTAGGCTTCTTGGATCTGTAACTATTAGCATCCATTCTGAATAAGCATAGGTATGTGAAAGAGCCGCGTTGCTTGTGTGCCTTCTGAAAGTCGGCGGTCGAATCGTGCTCGCGATTGCGGTCTGGGTGGAGTTGAAGCGCGAGTCTTTTGTACAATGCTGTGGTTTCCTGGGTGGTGCTTTGCCGCGAGATACGTAGAGTGCTGTAGTGGTCCTGAACGGACATGGGCTTGATACTTGGGAAACTTCGAGTTCAGGATTGGCTACACAATCTTCGAATTTGGCCGAAAATACCAAAGAAAAATGGAGCTTCTTGTTTGCAGACCTCTGACTGCAAGGGAGTGGTACTTTCGGGGTCTCGGTTGTTTGGAGGACGTTTGGGCAACAGTTTCTTTTTGAATAGAAACATACTGGTCATGTGGACAGAAGCGTATGTTCACACAGCGTTGCTTTTGGAGGTTAGGTCTTCCTGACCCCAGTTCTACGTTCTACGATTCACCCTAGCTTATATTTGGTCTTTTCTACACCTGATCACCTATGCTTGAGCAAGTATACCAAACCTTGCCTTCCTCTCTTGGATGGCTTGATCCCGCCAACCCTTTATTGCGGCACACCAACATGCCCAACTTCACACACGTACCAGTGTTGGCTAAGCCGGAGTTCTATCCGATTGGCAATACGCCGGCTGCTAATTTACTGAGCTTTTATGTCCAGACCTCTCCACAAAACGTCAGTTGAGCTTTTGTTGCTGGGGTGTGTGGATTTGCGAAAGTGTGTTGTATACGCTGTGGAGTGAAGGCACACCAGGTAACTTGCTCATGGGTCTCCAAAACTGCATTTACTGAATTTTTTGAACAGGAGTGCAGAAAGTTAACTTCACCCCTCTGCGATCTCGAGCCTGCGATTTTGGGTAAGTTTGTCCCTTGAAACCACGTCTAGTTGCTAACAAAACTTCAGCTAGGAACATCCTACTGATATCTCTCATGATAGACAATGCTGACGCGTACAATGATTTGGCCCCAGGTTTGAAGGACAAGAGACTTGCGTCGATATGGAACCTCTGGTACCACTTCTACGTGTCGAACCACGACCACAAGCTGGTGCAGAAGCAAGCCGCAAAGCTTCTCGTGTATTCTAGTACTCTAGAAAAATGGCAAAAGTGCCCCTATTCTTGTCTCAAAATCGTAAGCCGACAAACGACTGCGGAGCTACGCAAGATTTGGACAAAATATACCATCCAGAAAAAGATCGCCGAGCACCAGACGTACGAGACTGCGGGACGTGCGGAAATTCAACAGGCCGCTGCTACCAGTCTTGACTCCAGTCAAAATGTATCAAACTCGACGTACTTTGCGGGTTCGCACAGCGAAAAAGCAATGCCAATAATGTCCCAGGCCCTCCACGGCATTTGAGACCACGGCGTCGCGGGCGGCAATCGACGCGATATCACGGCTCTGAAGTCTGGCAGCATTACAAACCCTCTGATGATGGTCTTCTCGACGTCCGATACATTCGGAGTGCGTCCTACAAGCGATCCTTTGACGGGTTACCACCTAGCATCTTTGTTTGACGGCGATGTGGAGAATCAATCTGCGGTTATAGAACTCATGGTGGCATGCGCCAAGAAGCAGTTCCTTCAATGGTGTGCTTCTTTTGTGCAGTACGTAGCAATGGGCGCAGTTTCACTCAACTTCTATGACGGCGATGCCATTAACATCTGCCTAAAGCTTGTTGCCCGGAACCTGGCAATGCCTGCACTACACATTGCTGCGCGTCTATATTCAGCGCAGTGGTCTGCTGCTTCTTTGATGCTTGATGGGACGGCGCAGGCGACCTACCGCTTGTTTTCGATGTTATTGAGAGCTCCTACCCAGCGGATTACACGGGTTTGCTAAACCTCCTCCTCGCAATCAGACAGCTGCTAGCTGCGAAGATCACTTCTTTCCTCTATACAGAGACTTTCACGCTATGTGCCGCCGAACCCCATGATGAGCTTCCAGAAGCATTGTCGATGAGCGTCGATATGGCTAGTATTTTGATTGGCCTCTCGCCGGCTAGCCATCAACTTGGCTACACCACTGTAAACAACGCTGGGGGAGACTTTACACACCTGGACAACGTCAATAACCGCTACAGAATGAGGACCCCGTGGGAAGTGGCAGTAAACAACGCGTACGGCGCCCAATCACAAAAGGTCCTTTTTGATGCGGAAGAACTGCCCTTGTGTTTTTCGATAACTACATCAAGATGTTCCCCAATGAAAATATCAAAGTCTTCGCCACACAGCTTAGCAACCCAGACAGGATCGTGTTGAGTTGCAATACTCGGTGGACCACCGCAGCATTGATTCATCTCGCGAAGCAAAATGTCACCACAGACTGGCACATGTTCCTCGACAAGCTCTTCAAGGAAATCCACAGCCACAAATCGCCATCGGCTCCAGTACGATACTGGGGAGACTTGGCGCTTCAGCTCACGTAGTTGTGTGATCCAATCTAACACTATCATTTCTTATTTGAGCTTATAACAATCTCCCTTTCCCTTCCTCGATCAATGATATATACAAGAATTTCCACTCGCCAACCGACGATTTCTCTTTATCCATACAACTTCGGTATCCCAAAATTCTCCGCACCATGTCTATGCGTTGTCCTCGATCGCTGTTGCAAATCCTGCTGGAAGAGCTGCGCCATCAACAACAAGTCCTTCAAGAGTGTCTATCGTGCTAGCAACCCCTTGACGCTTGCCCAAATTGTCTTCAACTGCGGTTGCAAGGCCTGCCGGGAGAGCTGCCCCATCAGCGGCAAGTCCTTCAATAGTGTTTATTGTGCTAGCAACTCCTTGACGCTTTTGAGGGATGATTGCGGTTGAGACGAGGGTGAGGGTGACGAGAAGTGGGAGGAGAGTGGAGAGCTGCATCGTGGTGTTGTGTTTCACCGCGAATAGATGGCTGGATAAATTGGTAGGGGTATTAAGATGAGGTGGATACGGGTTTCAGTATCAACAGATACAAAAAAGGCCATGAAGGAACATCCTTATAAAGACCGAATTCTGGTTGGATGATTGCATCATCCACCTCTCCCCATGGGGTTCAAAGAGATCGCCGCCATTAGAACAGAACTCCGCAAACTTGTGGCGCGGGCCGGTGCCACCTCCGCTCGAATCAAAAAAGAGATTATCCAACCCGCGATGTCGATCGATCCAAGTATGGGCTCGCAAGACGCGTTGGTCTACGCGAGGGCGTTTATAGTGTGGTATTATCACATCATACCTCGGCATCCCCCCGCTCTGAGATCTCGATTTCAGATCTCGGAGTTTCATTATGATCTTTGGGTTTGCAGGCAAACATGCGGAGCGGTGATCGTGCTCGCATTCGGTTTCCGTGCCGCTGGCTCTATTTATCTGCTTCAAAATCCTGGCGTGGCAATGACTTTGAAAGCACTGAGCAGCTCGTTTGGTGTTACAAGTTCGTGGTATAAAATAGATCCACCACAAGAGAAACAGCTCCCATTGTAGGCTGATCAGAATTGGACAATCTCCAATGGTCATTTAAGAACACGCTCCAGTGAAGGAACTCTCAATGTAAACTGGCAATTTTTGACATATCTATTTCGGCAGCAAAGGAAGAGGTTTTTTGAAAATATGTGATCCCTGTCTGACCCAGCTTCCAAGAACTGCTAGAATGCATTGGGCTTTTTGAAGTAAACTGCTGGATTGATCATGCTGCAAGCGCCCCTGTACAGTTCTACTGTACCATTACTAATAAATCCTCGACACCCCATCGGAAGCCCACTACTTGGTAGTGGAGCTGCTCGTCCATCCATGAGTGGTTCTAAGCGGGCTTTCATAACACCACAGTACAACTAGAAGTCTAACTTTTGGTGACCTCAAATGCTAGGACTACTGAAACAAATTTCCTTTAATTCAAGCTAACAAGTATGCCAGGAGTATTCCTATGATCACTTCCTTCGCTCTCTGTCTAACCCTGGCGGTTTGGTTCGCTCTCCTGCTGCCTCGCTCTCTCTTTTTCATTTTCGGAGAACGCTGGCGGTGATCTGTTCACCCAATAAATTGGCGTCCTCTCTTTGACGAAGAAGTATTTCTCTCTTTAGATTTTGCAGGTCCCTATCAGATTGCAGAATAAATATCCGACTTTCAGCTCCGCTCCAACCAATCTTGACTAGGCGGGAGTATTCTGGGGTATCGATACTGCTTTCAAGTAAGGCAGCAACACAAAATGTCTAGTGTTGCTTCAATGGCGAGCCACCGATTCTTTCAACATTGAGCCTCGCTGACAAGCTCGAGAAGGCGACGCGAGGAGCGCTTAATGCTCGCAAAGCCAACTCGGTGGGAGGTTTCCAATCCGTCAACGCAGCGATGAATCATCGCTTCATCGATCCGGTCAGAGCCGATATGATCTAAGTCTGAGACAAATGGACCAGATCTGCAGTGTCTGTCTGAACGAGGAGGTGCCATAGGATGAAGCCCACCGTCCCAATCGGGTTCCACGATACCTCTATTACCAATATCTTCGTCGACGTCGGCATTGGCGAAAGCATCATAGGACCCATCATGAAGTTCCGGAATATAGAAGCGGCCGTTATGCTCCCAGAAATTGGGCCGTGGCTGCAATGCAGGGAACGCAGCTGCATTTTCCAGACTATGGTACGTTCACAGGGCTGATGAAACGTAGATTCGGAGAGGTCACCAATACCTCCCGCCAGCTTTATCTTCCAATCAATTCTTGTAGCCTGCCGGCATCTCGTACATAGGTGACGAACTCTGCTGGGCCTGCCTAGCTTCAAGCTCAGTCCTGCCGTCCATCTTACTCTCGGTAGAGGGAGCGATCCCACTCTCGGTAGAGGGAGCGGGAGCAGTAGCAGCAGCAGTGTAAGAACCACCCTGATTTGCTGATCGTTTTCTGTAGCACCGTCGAGCTATGAGGCATATGAGGGCAATGATCAGTAGACCACCCAGCGCAGCTCCTATGCCAATCCCAGCTTTTGCACCGACACTGAGACCGGGCTTTGTCGAAGCATTTGCTCTTCCTGTCGCCACAACGGACTGGCTAGTTGTACTCGATGGTATGCTTGACGCTGGCGTTGTCGTTGACGTACTTGATGGTGTTGAGGGTGCTGCTGTCCAGGCTGGATCATCGCTCGCTCTTGCGACAGCAATCCCATACGCATAGACGGTCTCACCCGCAGTCACCGTCGTAACAACGGCGGGCTCCACTCTAGTGCTACTTCCATAGTATATATTCGAAATTGTCAACGCGGTTTGAGAGGTGATAGTTGCATAACAGGCGTCTATTTCATTCAACCCAGTCCGGGCCATGGCACATGTGAAAGAGCTGTTGCAAACCACGGATATATTAGCCACGAGCGAATCATACCATCGTTCTGCGACAGGTTACGGTCACTTACCTGGGGCAACATGTTGCTACTGTAGGTCCAACAATACCACTCGTCGTCGAAGGAATTATCGTGCAGGCATAGTCGTATCCAGATGGACAAATTCCAGGCGAATAGTAGTATTCAGGCTCGCGATTGTATCCAGTGGGCAAACACGAATCTGAATTATAATATTGTGCGACCTGGAGCCACGCCCCGGCTGCACTATTCTGGGCAACAAGGGTTGTGGTGCAGGTCGATGGAGATGGTGTAAATGTAGTAGTGAGAGGGCCAATGTTAGTACTATTGATTAAAGACATTGGGCTTTGGGACAGGCGAAATCTTGTGATGAACTTCTCTGCATTCCCTTTGAACACGGTAAAATAATGATGAAGGAGCTCACTTTCTCACCTTCAGAACTAAGGAGAGACAGCTGATTCAAGTACGGAGATCTCGGTCTAACGTCTCTGACCTATACCTCGTAAGGAACTAAAGTCCCTGTTATGGCCGCCCGGTGACGGCCCTGTCAGTGTAGACGATTGTTCGTTTCAGAAAATACCCTACTGAGAACTACAAAAAATATAGCTATATATAGAGGGTGCGAGCCAATAGGAAAATTGGTGCTTGGGCGGAAGAATGTAAAGAGTTTAGTGAGTTCGCGGGCGCACTTCTAGCTCCAGACTATATCGGCTACCTACTCTAGGGTTCCCTGAATTCGGGGTCTGCAAGAGCCTATCAAATTATGTGGCTCGTACGCGATGAGCGAATTTCTTCGGAAAAAGAGGCAAAAGTTGTAATGGAAATGAAAATAATGGTCAGAAATTAGCGGGAGTTCAGGCAAATAGAACCAAGCTCAAATAAGATCTATTTCAATTCTTCCTCAGTTCATCTTTTACTGAAGTATTTAAGTAGTTCAGCTCTATCGTTCTATTACGACAGGTGAGGAAAATAAAAGGGGGTGTTTGTTTTCCCTCGAGGCAAGTAAACCGTAGCAAACCATGATTTTACATGTATTTGCCCCCCACTTCCGGGATATCCACATCCCGAGCAGTAGTAAAACAACAATGGCCCGGTTTTATCGTTGTCTTCAGCGTGTCTTGAATGGCGTAACAATCCCAGCCGCTGGCTTCGGCGGCTTGTGCATCGTCTTCTGCGTATTTCGCCCTCTGACTTTCCAAACGCTCGTGAGTAACGGCACCCCATTGAACGTAGAACTGGGATGCTTCTTTATCGTCTGGGGGTGCGTGGCAGGCTGCTGCGATGACAGCTGAACAAGTTGCACCCAGAGGTATGCTGCCGTGGTAATGAGGCAAACCGGCGGCAATCAGAGCTGTTGTAAATAGAAATAAAATAATAACTTCTAATATGGATAATTTAGAACTTTAGCTGAGCTGGAATCGAAAACAGTGGAAGGTGTCTCTCTCGTAGAACTTACTTGTGATCATAGGCCAGACACTAAATCCAATATAATGATGAGCCGCACCAATCACTCCGTTACTGTCGACGGATTCAAAAACCAAAACAAAGACACTTTGTGATAATAGCCATTGAACGAACGCCATTGTAACCATCATTGGGATCCCGAAGCGCCATTGAATTGAGATGAAATATGACGATCTTTGAATGCCAGTGGGTGAAGACACGCGCAAGGGTTTCCGTTGGACGGCATAATTGTGCCACTCAGCATTGGCAGAGATGCAGGTAATCAAGGAGTTGGCTTGGAAGTAGATGAGTGTTGCCAAATACTGCCATACGTTGGCAAACAGGAGGAAGAAGTAAAACGTTACACGAGTGTCTCCAGATCGTAAGTTCGAGAACTGTCAAAAGGGGGGGCTGTACATACCAGAGCCCTGAAGACCCAGCCGAGTTGTTGCATTTTGGTTCGCATTACCAAAACCATAATGCAAAAAATTGCTTTTCTTCCCAGAAAATTGGCCAATTCTGTTGATAGCAATGAAGATGAACGCACATGCAACACTTAGAAGCATAAGGTTTCTTGAGAATTGGGCACAAATCAGCTACTGTTCAAGCATGTATAAGAGGGATTATGAGAGACAAACGGAGCAATTGCATAAATCCATCTTCTGCGTGAAGCAGCTTCATGCCATCGGGGTCTGAAATCATTTCGTTTCATCGTGATGGGTGCCCTTTTCTTTGGGCTCGTTTCCAAAAAGTTCTGCTCCACCTTGCTCTTCCTGGTCTTTATACTCCTACACAGCTGCTTCCATAGGGAAAAAGAACTGGGGAATTTCATATGCCTTCTTAACATTGATTCCTCTACAAGACACATGTTCTCTGTGAATGGATCCCTGTTCAAGAGGAATGATTGAATTCCATCACCGATCGTAGACAAGACTTCATTCTTTGCGTCCCGAATTTGATTTTTTCCATTTTGTTTGCGGTGCATTACGCTGGTATAAAGGATGCAGATGCATTTGAGCCCGTTTATAAAGCAGACTACTAGTTTGAAGTCAGCATGTGATACTGGGTTTTGATGGAAAAAGAGAGGGGCAGTACTATACAAAATAGGCGGTGAAAACTTGAGACCACAAAAGTCTTCGATGTTATGCTCGCTGATAAGACAGTAATCGATTTTATATCCTATGATGTTCCAGTCTTGAATGATGGAAGCGTTCTTATTCCAGAGATTATTCTGACTGCAGTCGAAGATATTGGTGGGTCCGCACTCCCAATACACCCCCGGGCTAGGAATTGTTTCATCATAGCCAACAAACAAAAGGGAGCTGTTAGTTTGTATTGGCTGTGAATCTACTAGATCTGTCGTTGCAACCAGGAGAACATCTGACCTGTTCGAGAGAGTTGTTGTATAAGCGTCCAAACATTGAACTGTATCCAACTTCTTGTCAAATTTCCCAGACTTTGCTTGACTCTGGTACCTCGCACAGCCATCCGGTTCGCAAAGAGCTGTAACGTTGAAGTCCCAACGTTTGGAACCCTTGGCTCTCCAAGTGGAGCTAATGCTGGTGGGAGTAATTTGATTTGAGCCTTGTTGGGAAAGACCAGGGAGTGTCATGTTCTTCCTACTCATTGCCTGCGTTGTTGCGACTGCGTGATCCATTGGGCCACCATTTATAAAGTCGGGAATAATTACAAGGAAGTTGACGCTGTTGATTGGTTGTGTCGTATAAACGACTGAGTTATATCTAAACTTCGGATTAGCTTCATGAATGTCCCAAAGTAAGAGACAAAGCTTGGCAGAGAGCAACAAGCTTCGATATCAGTTCGAGAACAATGATGGTCTTGCTTACAGAAAGTGTAGTGGCAGCGACGAGGCTGCAAGAACGCACCAAGCTATTTGCCTCCGCATTGCAATATGTCGGAAGTTTCGGACACTAGGAATACCAATATCAAGCCATACTGCTTTCTTATGCGCCTCGTCAACTTCGCCTCTGGTGGGTGCAACAAGCAGCTGCATACATAAATTCGCTGCACCCATCAACAAGCTTGATAGTACATTGATCAAGACAAGCAGACCCTTGCTCAAGTTAGAAACTTTATTGCAATCACCCCGAAATAGCACATCTTGGTTGTATTTCTTGTGAAGCACGATCGACGCGGTAACATTGACGAGAAAAACTATGGTTGCAACCAAAAAAGCAGCGTTTAGGACGATACCCCGTCGTGAAGACCATACTCTGAAGGTCTTCGCATCAGGGTGATTTGGATCGGTGACCGGTATGAAAGGTGAAATAAAAGTTTGGGAGGCGAATCTGGGTAAGGGGTCGCTGGGGCAAGTTGACCTAGTGATTTCGGTGCAAGTCTCCAAGACACTTGACTGCTCAGGGGATGTTGTACTATGTAATAACTACGTCAGCCCAGTTTAATGACCTCTCCTTCTCGTCAAATGAAACATCGCGTATCTAAAGAATCGGAAGGGATAGGTATACAATAGACTTTTGACCGTGTCTTCAATACGCTGTGCCTGAGAGCCGTGAAGGGATGACCTTTGCGAGTCTGGCACTGCCGGCTCGAGGGGTGTATTTGTAGAAGGCATGTGCATGTCTCGTGCTGAGAGAAAAGTCCTCTCGATTGGGAAGTAACAAGAATGGCAGTCGGGGAACATCGATCCTCACGCAGAGCAGAGCCTTTGAAATAGATCCAGCTCGCTCTCATATTCAGGAAAGCTCTGCTCACTTAAACATGAGAAGGGCACGAAATCGGAACCTAACGAAACGATTGCGCGCGCGACAACGAGATCTGACTGCTCAGGAGCCGCATCTAAAATCGGAACACCAATAGCACAACGCAAAGATTCATTGCACAACAAGTAAGATCTATGATCTATTTCGAGTCATCGATTGGCCCACCAAGCGCTTCCGAAGCCAAGTATAACTCCTTGATGGCCAACTGGAACCGTAGTGAGCGAATCACTAAATGAACGCCTCTAAGCTACATGGCCCCCAAGGCATTTATCAAGGTCTTTTCAGAGGCTGGGGCGCCTATTCTGACCGTATTCCAATATTTGAAACAGTTGGTTTTGTAAGCTCGTAAGCAGCAATGAACCCCCTGTAGATATCAAACGAAGCCTCAATTTCAGGTCAAGAACTGCAAGTGCCTGAGAATTGACCGATTGATTACGTGACAGTTTTGATCACCTGACAACTCTAGGCCACAGTATTCCAACGACGAGAATCGCTCCGATCTTCTGAAGATATATATCTTAGCAATGCAAATGCACCATATCAAAGTCCGGAGAGTGTCGACTTGTTGCATTGATACGCTTTTCTTTCTTTCGAAGCTACCACGGACACATGTTGGCATCTGTAATTGGTAAATCTCCTCCGTGGAGGAAGAAATCTTCAAAGTCTCCGTACCATAGACTGTGCCATAAATTGTCTGGGTCAAATCCGTAGTTATCTTTCTCGTCGCACACACACCATTCCTCTCTGTTGGTGCCAGGGCCAGCAGAAGTCTGCAGCTCACCGTGAATACGAAATGTCTCCAGATGAAGCGTGCTTTTCAATCGAGGGAACAAGGTGTACCTGCCAAGTTTACAATTAGCATTGAAATATTGGGAAGAATCATGACCTGGGTATTTCAAGGATATATATATATGAAAACAAATAGGTAGCTGGAGTGCAGGATATCTGATGAAAAGTAGAACTTCCAAAGAACCACCTGCATCCAGCTCGACCGCTTGTCGAAGACCCAAATGACGAAGTGTGCCCGCATGCCTCTCTAGCAAATGGACAAGTTCAAGCTCAGATGTTTGAAAACACCGTAATTCAAGTTTTCTCAAATTCGGCCAGGAAAATCCATCATCAATCAAGTGCGAAAGTCGCGCAGGGTAGCTTGGCCCACCCTATATGTTCGTTTCATTGAAGAGAAGCTTCAAGCTCTCCAGGTGTGGCAATCTGGTCAGGAAGAGACCTATTTGGCCATTTCCTATATATTGGTAGCATTCCGGCGCTTCCTCGCCGAGGTATCCTTCTCCATAGCAAGTCAAAAACGAGTGCAGACTGGTCAGTGACTCGCAAACTCGAGTGATTTGAGGTTGATTGCGGATGAAAACTTTCGACCTGAACCACTTCCAGCTTAGTAAGCCTGCTCGCAGCCTTTTCAGCTCGATCTTCGAGGAAGCCACTCCAAGGAGGAGAGAGTTGAGCTGGCGCACACCATAGGGCATAATCTGATTATACGGAAACTCCAGTGTATAGTCCCAAGGTCCGATCCGATCTTAAACATCGGTTTGATAGATTTTGTTGCATGTATTCATTATGATCTTTTCAAGATTGACCAAATTGGGAAGTGCTTGTTGAAGAATAGAATACTCTCTCTTGTCATGTAGAATGACCTCTTGTTCTTTCAAGCAAAACTGGTACCAGCTATACAATCGCTTGAAGTGTTGCCGAGTTCGGATTGGATGAAATGAGAAGTTTTGACTGTTCACACGTCCAGCATTTGGCTGTCGTAATCTCTTCTCGGCTCCAGCTTTCCAAGTTGCGAAGTCTTTCATCGGAGAGTCAATGGGGAGTAAAGTGTAGTTGACGGACATTCTTGCTCATAACAGGGTGAGACGAAATTGCCAAGAGACGCGTGAAGCTGTGCATTTTGTAGCTATTTCGATGGAGGTGGATGCCGATATTCGGCACCAGGTATTCAAGTCCTACGGCAGCACAGTCGCGGTTGATAAGTCGGAAGGGAGGTATCTCCCAGTGATTCAACTGATAACATATCATGTGGAGAAGCTCTGGAGCAAGGGTATCCATCGTAGCGAAACCAGAGGGTGATGTTCGACAATGTAGTGAGAATTGGGCCAAATTTTGGGAGTCAGTCTGCGACGCTGATTGTCTAGCTCATTGACCGCCCGGGATCTCAGAAATTGACAAGACTGGGTCGAATAATTTGATGATTACTATTGAGACAATAGATTGACAGTTTGTAAAAGAAGTTCACGACAAGAAGAAGCAGTCACCGTACGCGTCCAAACGCGTCAAAAAATCCTATGTGTGCCACACCGAAAAGATTAGGAGGGTTTTGGAAACTGACTTGAACCGTGCAGATATTTATGGGCTGCTGATAACAATCATTACGCTGTCATGGAAGAACAGGACGCAAAGCCTGTTTGAACGCGACGTGAGGTATGTGCGCTAGCGTGTGGTCCGTGCTGATGAAGCTATTTTCAACGACAGCCCATCGTCAGCTGATAACTCGTTTCTGGCAAGGAACTTCTCGGGATTCGAAGACATGGCCAATCTGATCCGAGTTGGCGCTAATTGTGGAATCCTGAACTCGTCAATGAGTGGTAAGACCTTTCTAAGCTGCCTCTCCATAGGTTTTGTGGTTTGACTGGGCGTTCCTCCTGGGTCCTACAACACCTATGTCGCCGCGATCTAAAGCAACCCAGAATACGCTATCTCATCATCAATACTAACTACTAACTAGCACAATAACGTATATCCAAGTGTTATAATTGGGCCGTTAACTACGATATTTGGAAAAGGAGCCTTCTTAGCCAGGCTGATCGTTGGCTTTCTGCTTCTGCCTTAAAGCTAAATGAAACTCGGGTCAGGGGCCACAAGCAACCCAACATAAGAGAACAGCGCAGCAAGTTGCTGACCGATGGTTCTGTCCTTGCGCTCTACTGGATTTTACTTGGCCTGCGGTGTACTTTCACCCCCTTTTTCATCATGTATGAAATTTTATGTTCTGAAGTTCATCTGCGCATTTGGACTTTCTAGCTATTCGCCGAAAACCAAACTCTCGAATATCAGTTGTTGGCGCCTGTCTGTTATTTTACAGCACGCTGGTGGGATGGCGCAAGCGCCATATAACGAATTCGAGTCTTCGAAGGGGCGAGCCGGAACAAACAATTATTACCGGCAATTTAAAGCATTTTGTTTACTCTATTGGATTGATCAGATTACGGTGGAATAATTTAAAGTACTAGGATTACGCATTCATGTGGAACGCAACAAAGTCCACGCGTGAGATTGCGATCAAACGCTCAATCCTCCGCCCGTCCCATACTTGCAACACCCCAGCGGGGCTTGCAACTGATGGCCATCGCTGTGGAGAAGAGCTCACAAAGTATCACCCGCTGACTCTCCTGTTGGGATCGCCGTCTGAGAGTCCCATTCTCCGAAGTGGGTAATACCACTTCCACTTCCGGCATTTGCGTTCTCTCCAGCCACCGTGTAAGCAACACCCGAGGCAGTCTCATATTTCGAAGTGTCGCAACCAGCCGAGCTAAGTGCAGGGGTAAGGATCTGATTGAAGAGCGCGCTGGCAGCTTGCACAACTGGCTCGGCCTCATCAGGTGCCGCGCCCGCCAGGAGGGTGAGTCCCAAACAGCCAATGTCTTCAGGGGCACTGGGAAAGGTGATGTTGAGTGGCACAAATGCGCCATTTACGTTTGCTCCGAGAGGCTGAGGAGCGAAAAGGAATTGTTCCACGATATCGGCAAGGAGGTCGACAAGGGAGTACGAGTTTGGAATGCGGTACCAGTAGTTGGGGAAAGTCCTGTTGGATCTCGGAGTCAGTATTGCTTCTTTAGGAGGTAGGGTTATACCGGGAGCTATCGAGAGTAAAGGCCGGGATTCAAGCAGGACGCTAATACTTACTCGTTGAGGTAGAAGGGGGCGATGTTGGCGAAGTTGGGGAAGTCTGGGTTTGTGCCGTTGGCAAGAGGGCGGGACAAGAGAGCGCGAGTGGCATAGATGACGGCGAAGTTACCACCCATAGCGAACTCTGGGTTGTTTGCTCGCGAAGTTTCAACGGCGTTCGCGGCGTTGTTATTCATGGCGTCAATATTGAATAGTCCATCTCCGTAAGTATTTGCGTCCTCGACGAGGGTGTTCCAGCGGGAGATATTAAAGGAGTGGTTATCACCATAGTATATATCGCCACGCGAGATAGAAGCATCAATCTCGAAAAGTCCGTGTCGGTCAATGCCATAGACCGGAACACCCAAGGACTCGGGAACACGGGAATCTTGACCTCCGATGGAGTATTTCCCAGTGGGGATGTCGCCGCCTGCCAACAAGCCCAGGGCACTGAGGAAGACAGCAATGTCGAAGCTCATGGAGTAGGCGGTCTGGATGGCATTCGCAGCCTCAGCAAAGCTGGTAATCCCGTCACGGCTGAGGTAACCGTGGTTAGCCAAGGTGTTGAGAGTTGGGCAGTCACCCCTGACATCAGTGTCTGTGGGAGCGATGTACTGGTGGTCGAGATCATCACCAGGAATGGCCTTCAGACCGGATTCCTGTGGAGTAGGAATATCGAGCGCGGCCAAGGGCCCGGTCAAAGGGCCGAGAATGCCACCAACCAAGCCTCGCTCTGCAACATGACGCTTGTGGGCCTTTGGTGTAAGGACAGCGGCGTTGATATCGACATCTTCGTCACGCTCTTCTAGACGGGAGCGGACGTGGTCTTCGATTTGACGCAGGTGAAGCTCAGAACGCGGAGCGCGAGGTGTGAGACCACCAAGTCCAAGAGGAGAAAGAATTTCTGATAGAGGGTCGAGGATGGGCGGATCGTTAGCCTGGGGAGATCGAGACCCTTTGAAACCTCTGCTCTGAAGGAGTTCTACCTTGACTGCTTCGTCGGAGAGCCCATGACGGGCCAACTCAGCGTAATGGGGGAAGGCTGCGACCGTCGAGACGGTCGCCAAAAGGAGAGAGAAATGCATTTTGGTAGGGGATGTCGAGACTTGTTGATGAGTGAAGAAAGATGATGTTGGGAGGATGTAAAAGCTGGGTCTTTCTTTGAGCTTTATACTCACTTTCTACACATGTCCTGGTACCAGGTAGCAAATCTCGATTTGTTTTCGGCATGGCCATCCACGCGCTCCTAGGGAACGATCCCTATAGCAGGTGACGTTGGTATGGGTAGAATGGCACCATTTGCTGCGCGACATACCATGTAGATATTGTGTTGTCGAACTCTGGCTACTGATTTGGAAACGTGCAAAGCAGATCATATCTCTCTTTGGGAAGTGGAAGAGCAGACTGATCAGCGTGAATGATCTTACAGTTGTATAACCAATCATCAGTATCCTATTAGCACTTGTCAGAATAAAGCTATGGAGTACCAGCCCCTCGCCGGGGCACCGAGTCGTGTCGACGATGCAATCATGCATAAATACAGATTTCGATTTTCAAGTAAGCGGACCTCCATCTCCAGTGGGGCCATACTAGAGGGCACCTTATTCTCCGGTAGTAATAGGTACCGCTGAATAGAACACGGCGCCTAACGTTTTGATACAAGTGGGAAGGCTGGAGCGATCAAAGCGGCAGATTGACGGAAAGAGAAGCTTTCGCTGGACTTGTTTCAACACCACCTTGTGGGCAGACAAGAGCTTGAATCGACGCAATGGGCGTTACCCGTCGGTAAGAGAAGAGATGCCGTCAAAACCATTTCAAATTGCTAACACCGCTTGCATGTCCATATCCCTGTCCCCAGCTACCCAGAGGACTCCTCACAGGTGATTTTTGAATAGTCGGCGATTTAGACGCACTGCTGCTTTCAACCTCACTTACTATAATATTAATGTGCACCTTGAACCCTTCGCTAGAATATAGTGAACGGCAATACAGTCCAGTTCTGATGATACCCGAAAGAGCTGTTCATTTTGCTACTCTGCGTACGTACGCATATAACACTTGGTCATATGCGCACGGAACCCGTCGAGCCGAAGATTTGGTAGCGCTTGCAAGTGAGCCAGCGCGCAACACCGTTCAATGATGCAAGTTGTGTTGAAAATTGCATACTCAGATGGGCCGGGATTGTACATGGCATTGTGTACAAAGTATGTTCCTGAACGTGCGGTCCTTTGGTTGCATCCGGTTGAGGCTACTGTAGACTATGTGGGGAAATGCCGATCGACGGGAGAGCCACCCGCCCCCGAGTTGTTGGGGACTCCAATTCTCCATTCTGCAGCCCCTATTAACGCCACAAGCCGGTAGATCTTTTGAATCCAATCCAATCGCAGTTACACCCCGCCGTGCTGACGTATATATAATCCTTTATAGTTAAACTCTAATTTTTAGAGGCTAGCTAGTTTTGAGCATGCCATCTCAGCATCCCGCTACCTTGGCTAGCAGGAGCATTAAAATAAGCTATTGAACCCCCGCAAACAGCACGCAATTGAAGCTTATAATGAGCACCTTGTGCAGATCGTTCAAGCTAATGCGGACACCAACAGATCTTTGGTCAATATAACAACACAAAAAGTAATTACTGGTATAGCAACCGTTATAGTATTGAAAAGCTTGAAACTACTCCTACTGCTGTTGTGTTTGCGGCGGTTTAGTTTAAATAAAGGTTCTAGCCCAAACGAAAGAAGTCGATCAGAATAAAAAAGCCTCCAACTAGAGTTCCTGCAGAACTTTCGCAGATATCGAATATCGCCGATTCCTATTGCTAAAGCCGATTCGTTGTTATTAAAGCCTTAGTAAGAGTATATCTTTGCGAAGGGTAATGTTCCCTTAGGCTCCTTGATAAGAGGGAGATGCTTGAAGCGTAGTTACTGAAATTCAAGAGAGTATTACCAAGTCAGGGAAGATTACATGTCAGCGGTTGTATTTACAGAATAAAAGGTTTTAAGCAGCGATATGCCTTGCTCTTGGCAAGCCCCATCGCCGAAGTCGCAGTCTCAGACTCATGCGAAATGTAACACGTGATTTGTCCCCTTTACAACAACGTGACTTAAGCTGAAGAGCCACGATGAAGCTGTCCAAGCAGCAGTAAACGTATAACAGATATACCAAGCACGGATCCAAGTCATAGGATCTACAAGCCAGCAACAATTATGGCTTTGAATAGACTTGACGAAATCGAATACGTGATATGCATGAGCTACCCCGCAGATTCTACCAGAACGGCAAATGAACAAAGGGTATAGTAACCTTTTGATCGACTGCTTGAAAGATGTCTTTCTAATCGAATCCATCTGGCACTATTCCCCTGGAACAGCGATCACTCTCACTGGAGGAAAGCGTAACCTCCTAAAAATCATGGTTTATACTGACTGAACAATTCAAGATAGAAAGCAATGCTAAAGACGTAAAACGTGTATTCAAAAGCTAGTGGAGGTAGTTATATTCTTGGCACCTCAATCCAACACCCTAGTCATGTGATCTTTACCGATAATAAAGAAGTCGGAAGATGGTATCACCGCACCGCACTATGATGCAGGAGCAGGTCATAGGCCTGGGCTCTTCAATTCGATTATCTCGAAGATACTTCCTTGTTTTGCGACTACTTTTGACGAAGAGGAAGATGGGTTTCTTCCATAGTCGCCGGCATAATACCGCGGAGACATATGCTTGCCCTGACTTTCGCGCCGCTGCCGACATCAAATTGGTTTTGGAGAGTCATGTCTGGTGCCTTTATTATATCCGAGAGAGGTACTTCAACCGAGCCTATCTCAACCTTCTTGTTCATGAGAGCGATTCGGAAGCCTTGTGCCCCACTACCGACCATCGCTGCCGTTGTGGAAATGCGGAAAGTCGTATCGAACGCTGGGTTGTTGATATCTGTGCCTGGGGCATCGGTAATGATAGCCGTCTGGAAGTGGTGCTTCTCGCCCCATGTCACAATCACGCTTGGGTTGAGCTCTTTGCGGTTGCCGGGGATGTCGAAGGCGCCAGCGATCAAGATGGTAGCTACGCCGCACAGCAGGCCTTCGGCGCTGTGATCCGAGGCAGAGAAGCTGCTGTCTTCGGCTGCGAAGCGGTAGAATTTGGAAGAAAGCGCGATTTTGCCCGGTACTGGCTTTTCCTTGCGCACCATACTCAGTTCCTGCTTGCCGCTGGCCGATAGGAGGTCTCTGACGGTAGTGGCAGCGAATCCAATATGATCGTCGCTACCGACGTCCTCATCAAACATGTCAATAGTGATGCATTGGTCAAAATCTGTGACGACAAAGTCATGCACCTCGTTCCACACAGGACTTGTAGTGTTGTTCTTAGTAGTTGTTTGCCATGTCTCCTCAGCGCCGACGGCAACCTTGCAATCTTTTAAGGAATTAGTAAATCATTTTGGTGGAAGTCTTGGCAGTTTAAGAAGCGAAGAGAGCTCCAGAAGAATATTCTTGAAGAAATTCGGCCCCCAAATGTCTGTGGGATCAAAAGCGAATTGTGACTTACAGGCGTCGGGGGAATCGCGCGTGAGTTTTGACAGGAACTTCTGGCTAGCACTTTGCTTCTCCTGATTAAATTCCCAAGCCTTCTCGACTGTAATACGGATCATTCCAAGCGGGTATATTTGGGTCTTGAAATAGTCGTTGGCAGCATCAAGCTTGTATAAGTAGCGATTTGGCAGCACCAATATGGAGTTAATAATGCTGGCGATTACGCCGCGTACTGCTCCATCGATCATGTCCATATCTGCTAACTGTACACAACGAGTCAGTATGGAATGCTGTAAAGAATTTTGGGAACCGAAGAAGCGAGCCCCCGAAAGATACTCCCCAAAAATTCGGCTCTTAAATGATTATAATAAGGGTAGATTCGGACGTACCTCGGCGGCCCCAGTGAAGTCGAGCTTCAGGTCTGGCGGATTCACAAACGCGATCTGAGCAGCTCCTATCTGCCGTGATCATTAGCAAAATTTGGATGGTTTTCATTATGTGAATTCAAATGTTACCAGTGGAAGTATGTCGGTCAACGGGCCTAGCAGAATAGAAAGCTTGCCATTGAGTGCAACGCCTTTCACTCCCTGTTGAGCGAATTAGCTTGTAAATAATGTCACGGGCTTTTTAAAGCAATTCCCGGCAGGACATTACCAAAGCAGGAATCATGTTCCCGTCCAGCTGAATATCACATTTGCCGGCCCAAGCGACATTCATATCAAGCTTGATGTCACCAGTCTCGGTCTTTGTCGTAAGTACATCGGAAAGCACCATTGGAACCTGGCCGAGATCAATTTTGGTGAAGTGGAGTGTCGCCAACGGTCCCGGGAGCATGGTTTTAAACATGGGTTCGGCGACTTCCTTTATCATCTTGCTGACGGCAACATTGATGTTTGGCCATAAGTGCGTGACAATATCATTCAAGAAGCCTTATAAACAAAATCAACAACTGAGCTGCCACACACACAGTACACAAGCGAGTGCCAGGCTTGAGGGGTCCAACTTACGCACAGATTCCCCGCCTCCCTCAGCACTCAGTTTCTCGATGAGCGTCGACGACATGATGGTGATCACGCAGATAGATACGTAGATAATAATTACAATTGAAGGGGTCAAAATCAGGAGTCCAGAAACGTATCAGGTTGTGTGGAACAACGAATCGGGATGTAGTGCAAACGAGAACACCAAGTAAAGACAAACCTGCTTTAGATGCATACCTAGTGCGCCGGGATGCATGTTGTGGCTGCGATTGTGATGACATCATTACCTATCACTTGCCGATTTATTTGACATTAGAATTGAATGCTTCGAAGGACGATACCAAGCTTAAGGCCAATGTGGTGGTGAATAATACAAGACTCCCTTTCGGTCGCGAGGGGTAATGCACGTGTTTGTCACGTGGGCATCGACCTGAGAAGCCTGATCAAGGATTCAGGAATCGATTTTTGAATTCTTCAAATCTCTCAATAGGTATCTAAAATCTCATTAGACCATTCAGAATTCTTAAGACAGTTCATGATTAGAGTTTAGTATTTTAGTTCCTCGTACAACTTGTAATTCAAAGGTATGACTGACGGTCAAAAGCTCCTGACCGGGAATCTCACATACATCCGAACATACTGAAGGGACGCTCCGATACTCCTGCAAAGTTAAATTACACAACCCACCTAACGGTATGGTAGGCGATCGCTCGTTAGAACAACGGTTACCATCTACTGAAGCCACCAAAGCCACCGAACTCGACATCCACCTTCCCGGCCCGATATTTGTCAATCGTGCCATCTCCCCATTTGTCTGTATCACCAACCGTAAGTTCTAGCTTCTTTCTTGCTTTAGAAAGTGCTTTGACAGCCTTGTCCAAACTTGACGACTGGTCCACCAAGTGCAATACCCGCAATTCCTTTGCCAGTTTCTTATCCGCTCTCAACGTATCGAGTGCTGTCCCGCCAATATGGCCCTTGCATTTATCGTTCCCGTCAATGCTGATGTATTCGATGTTCGGACAGTTCTGGCAGATGGCAGAAAGAGCTGCATCGGTGAGATCACGGGCCGAGTCCATGTCTATGTGCAGTAGACCGGGACAAGCAGCCGCAAGTCTGGAGACTGACGCATCGGAGAGACTGCTTCCTCTTCCCGAGTCGCTATCACCGCAGCTAAAGCGGCATATCGACTGGCAAACCTCGGGCCCAGTAGCTACTATGGCATCAAGATGTTGGCTGCGTCCTCAATTAGTAATTATGGCCAATAGGAATTGAGGAGACGTACTCTTTTATGTCGAAATCTGAGCCAAATGTTATGGATTTGATGTTACCAATGAATTTCTTCTCGTCCCAAACCGCACAGTCCTTGAAATACAAAGAGCTTTCTGGAGGCCAACGTTTAATCGAATACTCTTCTTGGGGCGATGCGGCGGAAGGTTTGCGAGTCGATTTTGCTTTTGGCTTTTGTTTGGTAATGGCTCCTCGGTTGAGGGTGCTTTTTCCGCCATTCGTAAGAGGCGCTTTCGTACGAGGCATGATGATACGGTATTTGAGATTTTACTGGAATATGAGTAGAAGATATATAGGACGTCGACGCGACGCATGGGTACGCGACGCGTTTGGTTTTTAGCGACGATTACGTCAAGGCCCGTGACTAGCAAACAGCTTTCAAATACTCACCGGCAAATTTTCTGTCTCTTCAATGATTTCAATCAAAAAGAATGCGATGAATCCATATTCGAATTACAGATGCTCTCAAGCCTCTTTCCACATGTTGTTGACATTTGATAGCGAATCAAGCGGTTTGAGTTCTGGCAATGCCATAGTTAAGCCGACGCGCGTGCGAATTACAATGCACTAAATACCACGTGTGGAAGCAATTCGCATCGTCGGATTCCACGAATTTGGTCTGGAAGAGCAAGACGCAGTACCTGCAGGGCCGAATAGTTATGACATCACAAGGAGATATTAAAGTAAAAAGCCAGGCACTTTCCATGCGAACGCGACAAAAGCCTTACTTCCCTCTGAAACTTTGCATATTTTCTTGAGCCCGTATACCACGATGCGTAAATACTCCTTCCCCCAAATCCTAGCATTCGTGCTCTCTTGGATCCTACCTCCCGTCTCAGTCTGGTTCACGGAAGGTTTTGGCGTCGATTTCTGGATCAATGTACTCCTTACCATCCTCGGCTTTATCCCAGGCTCTATCCACGCCACGTACATATGGATTGTCTGGACTGAGAGAAAATGGCAGACGCATCATGGACATGAAGTCTCGAAGCACCCGTTCTTGGTATTTAGTAAGGAGTTTGAGGTTAGAAGTCGGTGGAAGGGGAATGGCCAGGATGGTTTCTTTGGTGAGTTACGTTCCTCACAGAAAGAAGACTGAAAGACGGAGGTAGGCAGCATGTAGGACTTGACATGTGCTAATACGAGATATGTAGGTTACTTTGATGATAATATCAAGGGGGGTCATGGCGCAAATATGGTTGGTGGGGACGTTGATCGTGAGCAGGCTAGACCGATTCAGAAGCAGCAGCAAGTCGCGGTTTGATAGAGACGACTGAAAGGCTAAATCGGCATTGTGAGGCAGAGATGTGGATCGTTCTCTTGAAGGACGTTTGGTTGTTTGGGATACCAGTTTATCTAATGATGGTCGGCTGCGGCGACATTTGTAATAGCTTGGTCGAGGACGTAGTACAATGTTGTCTACTATATGTTGAAATAAGCAAAATGCTGGTACATACGACCACAGACTGAGGAGAACTGGGCATCCCGTCCGCTCTGCCATACATAAGCCTCAGATCGGCAGATTAGTAGTTGGGTGGGTGACCACCAGCGAATACCTGCTGTTGTATGTTTTGCTTTTTTTGCAGATTTTTACTAAGAATATTACTCCTCAAAGGAGAGAGGCTCAATCAAAACTTTTCTTTTTTGCATCCAGAGAAATGTTCATAGCCACTTCCAATTTACAATCAGTTGTGAAGCACTTTGGGGGACAGAGCGGGAGGCTTCCTTTTTGCAACTTTGAAATGTCCCATGACTGGAATACAAGAATAGATAGGTACACTAAATACTGACTGCAACAATCCAGCCATCACATGAATCCTTTCCCGTAAATTTTCTCCCCCAAAACTCTCAACGCCATCGGCTTCGTAGGATCACCGTAATGCTCCTGAATATCCGACTTCTCGACAGCACAACTAAGATCCGCCCACTCACTTCCACCCGTCGCAAATTCCACACATTCGGTCCTCTTCTCTTGATTCCACCAGCCCGGCAAAATCTCCTCTCTCTTCTCCGCCAAATTCAGGAATTTCTTGAACGCAGGTACCGGGTCCTTGCCGTCGTAGATGCCTATCGTATTGGCGCCGAACGTGTACTCGTCTTCGCAGCGGAGACGGAAGCAGTCAATGATTTGGGTGAAGGCATCTTTTTCGGAGAGACTGTGTAGAGAATTGCCGCCGCCCGTCAATGCTTCCGCGAAGTTGAAGCCGGGATTGTGTCGTCCACCCGAGGAAGATGGCTTGGAATCCCCGCTTTGTGATTGAGCAGAGCAGATCTTTTTGTGGGCTTTCCAGTCGTCTTTTTGGCACTCTCGAGAGCAATATTTGGTTACTTGGCATTTGGCACATTTCTTGAGAGGATTGGGGAAAGAGGTTGCCGGTTTCTTGCAAGTGTTGCAAACGAACTCGTTCCCTGTTGGTGGGGTTGCGGAAGGTGTTGAAGTCGCCATTTCGAAGCACTTAGAATTTTACAGTTTCGAATTTCGATGACGATATAGGACTAATTGGAGCGGGTCTTATAGTCAATCGACGCGGACCGTTGACGCTTAGGATTTCATGTGTTTTGGTGAAGTCAAAAGTATTCACCGCTTTTGTGTCACGGCATCAGCTGATCACACAAAGCAAACAAAATCCAAAACAGGTTCATGCGCAAAAGTGGCGTCATTCGGCAGTCTCAGGATTCTGAAACAGAGACTAATCAGTAAAGCAGCGCAATAAATATCCTGACAATTATTGGCAAATTGTCTGTTGAATTAAGTGGCCGAAGAAGAATACCCCTTTTTCATACGCGAGTCAAAATGTTTAGTCATCATAGCTCCCCCCATCCCCCTTACTATGGAGGGAGAGTAGTCTCACAACACCAGTACTTGATGTTCAAAATCTAGTTTGGGAAACAGTCTGAAAAGTCTTCTTCATGTCTTCCCAATTTAGCGTACTGGGTAGCCCCCAAGACGCCCATCCGTACATACTCGCCAGCCAAAGTAGGCCCAATGATGGACGGCGAAAGGGGCCAGCAGTACCGTCTAAACTGCGAAAGCGTGTGAGCAGAGTGTAGGTACTA
The DNA here is from genome assembly GCA_007825345.1 of Lachnellula suecica. Classification (NCBI taxonomy): domain Eukaryota; kingdom Fungi; phylum Ascomycota; class Leotiomycetes; order Helotiales; family Lachnaceae; genus Lachnellula; species Lachnellula suecica. Next base: position 531 of record QGMK01000187.1, on the reverse strand, counting down.
TTTTTCATCTGTTGATATAATACTGAATCGCCTTGAGATAGATGTGACTGTTGCGACGAAACAAATTGAAATGTGATGGTCAGATTCGATGCAAGCGATACTTGTCCCAGAAGCTGTGTCAGTACTCCAAATCGAAGCACTCGAGTACATCTCCGTCCAATGAGTTTGATTCACCAAGGCAATAGGAGGCTGGGATCCTTACCGAAAGGTTTTGGAAGCTGTAGATGTGCTGGCGAAGAGACACGGACTTCGGATCGCCGCTGCGGCAACGAGATACGTGCTTGATCTTCCTGCCCTACGAAAGCATAGAGGGAAATTACTTCCCTCTCCAAATAAAAAAGGACCCTAGGAAGGCCCCATTATTCGATTGGCTTGAACAAGGTGGGTCAATTTGAGACTCCGAAACGTGTGCTATAAATAAAGAGTTGTATAAAAGTACGTGTGCTATAAATAAATAAATATATAAAAGTAGCGAGGAATAAAATCGTGCGTATATAATAAAGCGTTTAAAGTTTCGAATTTTAAATTAAA
>QGMK01000186.1:0-35962 GCA_007825345.1 Lachnellula suecica | reverse complement strand
TCCGGACTGGGGATGGTTGTTAGTGAGTGGGTGGAGGGGGAAGGGGAAGGGAGAGCGTACGAGGGCGGTTCCGTTCATGGCGAAGACTCCGGCGCCGAGGGCTTTGCTGATGAGGGTTGCTCCGGCAAGGAAGAGGGCGCTGGTTGAGTATTGCATATTGGTTGGTTGGGTGGGAGTATTATTCAATTATGAGGATATTAAGCTTGTTTGGACTTGATGTTTTGTGTAAGTGAAGATGTTGGTTGGTTGATAATGAGAGAAAGCTGGGGAGAGAGTTCGTCTTTATACCTTGAATCTCACCTCATATTTTAGCAATTCGATGATCATTTACGTCCAGTGATGAAGTCCTTGGTCGCCCTTGCTTTCAGATCGCCATCACTCTTTCCCAGGGAAACAAGCAAACGCCCGGCATCTCGCAGGAAACAAACAATGCACGAACCAATGACGAGCGCCAAGTCCCCCTCTCAGGAGATACTTCGTCCCAGGCCTAATTATTGTAAATGGCAAGGGGGTCTTTTCCATGGTTTGGTTGGACTGTGCCGCCGAAAAGACCCCCGCAAAGCACCCCCTGTATTCACAATAATTAGGCCTGGGACGAAGTAAAAACCCTACAATCCCAGAGCTGGTCCGTTATATCAGCTGAGGGTTCGTATTTCATGTCAATCAACTCAAAACCCATCGCAAGGTTCGAACAAGCACTGCAACGTCTCCTCGGCAGATCTCTGGTGGCTGCCGCTCTGGCGAATCATACAGCTGTGCCTGGTTTGTTGAGAGCGGCAATGGCGTCACGGGGTTGTGCAAGAAGGGTTTCTGGAATGCGGGGAAAGAAGGCGCCTTCTAAAAAAGGATACGAGCCCGCGTTGATCTCGGCTCTAAGTGGCACCTTTGACGACGGGTACGAGGTGTCTAGGGTTAGTACCGCCGCGCGAGTGCCGGCGCTTGTTGACGGCCCCGCAGTGACGGGAGGACCTCGCGGTGAACAAAAAAAGCGACAATTAATATCAACTTCGTGGGGGAAAATCGTGAATGGGAATACTTTTGAAGGTTTCACAAAGTGTAAGATATTAAAATAACCTCTTTGAATTGTTTGGATCAGAAGAACAAGGTTTGCCATGCATAATAGGGCGCAGGAAAAAGAGTATTGAGTGTCGCTTTTTCCGTCCACCGCGAGGAGGACCAAAGGTCGGAGTTTTCTATCGCCTTGTGTATGACTGGGGCGCGAAGAGATATTTCATGTTGCTAGCTGGTTTGTCAAGATCCATCGCGAGGTTAACGCGAGCTTTGCGTGGAGTTGTGAAGTCTCCGGGACATACACAATTTGGCGGAATCACTTGTACAACATTTGAGGTAAATGATTTTTCTGTCTTGTTAACCGCAGGTTTTTGCTCGAGCTCTGAATGATTTCTCTTCTCTTTGATAACTACACATCAACCTTTCTTCCTCTTGTGTGTCTCCGAATAGAGATATCCCCAAAACACCTTTTAACGGCTCACTTCCGGATTTTTTAATGAGAGACATCCTTAAACTCACTGTTTATTGCTTGCAATGTTTTGGAAAACTGAGCGTACGCGATAAAAGCAAGTGTGGTTTGGAGTGCGAAAAAGTATACTAGAAATCAAAGGTCCGAAACCGGCCAACTGAGCCTGTGTACTTTTGCCCTACAGTATTCATAGTCTTGATATGTTCCAATGGGGGGTTCAGCCCTCTGCCGCAGTCTTGTTCTTGCTGTCAGACTTAGCCAGAAGTGTTTGATGTCAGAATATTGATTTTATTTACGTCGCCGCCTTGCTTTTTTATTTCTGCTTATGCGTAAGTTTCTAGTCAGTGAGATATTTTTGCAAATAGCCCGAAAGGGTTTCATACATATTTCATACTTGTATGACTCAAGCTAAATGAAGGCATGCCAGTATATATCATCGAAGGTCACGTGTCTCATAGCGAAAGGGGTCAAACAGAGGCTCTTAAAAGGGGCTCGGCTCCTGGACCATTTACATTCTCAAGTAGCAGAATAATCATATCGTGTACTTAGGTAGTACAAGTATTTTCTGAATTTGTCTTCCTGCATATTTCCCACATCTCGCATCCCTGCATGAATTGAAACGAAACCCCCGAGCACGCGATGAAGCAAGCGAATGGTGACAAGTGAGACATTCAACCACTCACCCCCGTCCCACCCTCTAATTCGCCAACCCGCCGTCACGATACTCGACTTCAAGATGCATTTATACACGTGAGCAAGGCGTCATCCGCGCTCCCTTTTATGTCTTGGGCGTAAGTATATACTCCTAGCCCTCCATGAGGGCGCCCGCGTCCGGGCAGGACGCCCTTGCCCATCAAGCCATCCCGATGCAGCGCTACCCGAAAACGCGTTACCAGCGGCTGGACGCTGAACTAGATGAAGATGTCTACCAAGACTTCCCGCTTGATGATACTAACAAAGATGACGATGACAACGTCAGAGCTGCGTTACTTGACACGGGTCGGTCGCTAGCTTTAGGTGTGCCTGGAACGGAAAAGAGGTTCTGGTTCCAGAGGTCGAAGACGGTGTATGACCACAGCGCCATCGCAACCCAGCCTTCTGTCTTCGATGATCCGGATACGCTGGAGGAGTTCCGGCCTGGGGATGAGTGGGAGAATATCCATCGTTTCGATCCAGATGAAAGGTGGACGTGGGGAGAGGAGCACCGGCTCATTCGCAAGATTGATTTTAGGATTATGCTTTTTGCGGCGGTTATGTTTATGGCGTTGGAGTTAGACAGGTCGAATATCGCGCAGGCTTTGACTGATAACTTTTTGGAGGACTTGGGAATGACTACAAACGGTGAGTTTAGTTAAACTGACTAGTTGTTGGGAAATTGCTGAACGGGGCAGATTATAATCTAGGGAACACGGCTTTCAAATTTGCTTTTCTTTGCGCAGAACTTCCTTCTCAGTTGGTGGCGAAATGGGTAGGGCCGGATATCTGGATTCCAACCCAAATGGTAGTCTGGTCGGTTGTCGGTTCCTCGCAATACTACCTCAAAGGTAGGAATTCGTTTTTGATATCCCGGGCTCTGCTTGGTATGCTTCAAGGCGGCTTCATTCCAGAGGTGAGTACCCTTCGCATAAGAGTGTGGCTTCATATTCATTCTAGTTAGGTGATTCTGTACCTGTCGTATTTTTACAAACACCATGAACTCTCTCTAAGACTTGGATTTTTCTGGACGGCATCAGCCATGGCTGACGTCCTGGGCGGCTTTCTTGCATTTGGAATTTTACACCTCCGAGGCGTTGTAGGCCAGGCCGGCTGGAGATGGCTATTTCTCATTGAGGTACAACAACTCTCCTATTTTTAAACCACCCACTCACTACCTCAAGGGCCTCCTTACACTTGTCGTCGGCCTCCTCGCCTTCGTCCTCATGCCATCAAGTCCCACCTCCACAGCAAGCTGGTTCCGTGGAAAAGACGGCTGGTTCACCGAAAGAGAAGAGAAAATCATGGTAAACCGCATCATCCGCGAAGACCCCAGCAAGAGCTCCATGCACAACCGCGAGCCACTTACGCCGCGACTGCTCTGGCAGAGCATGAAAGACTACGATCTCTGGCCAATCTACATCCTCGGACTGAACTTCCAGACCCCCATGTCCACACCCGCCAATTACCTCACTCTCTCATTGAGGGGTCTCGGCTTCGACACTTTCAAGACCAACTTGCTGGTCATCCCCAGTAAAGTCCTGCATGTGATTACCATGCTGGGCCTCACATATGCGGGAGAAGTATTCGGAGAGCTCACGTTCACGGCGCTGATCGGGCAGATATGGGCTCTCCCCTTCATCCTATTCATTAATATCGTGGATATCAACGGGATCAACAAATGGGCAGCGTGGCTCGTCATGACCGGATTATTATCTTACCCAAGCGGTGTGTCTCCCCAACCCACTCCTCAAACTTATTTCAGAAAGCTAACAACCACCCCAGCACACCCAATCCAAGTAGGCTGGAACTCGCGCAACTCGAACGGCGTGCGCGCCCGCACCGTCTCCGCGGCCCTCTACAACATGTCCGTGCAAACCTCCGGCATCATCGCCGCCAACATCTACCGTTCCGACGACGCACCCTTGTACAAGCGCGGCAACCGCACCATCCTCTGCATCCTCATCCTCAACATATTCTTGTATGTGGGCACGAAAGTGTATTATGTGCAGCGGAATAAGTATCGGGATCGCAAGTGGAAGGCGATGACGGAGGAGGAGAAGCTGGAGTATTTGACGACGGCGGAGGAGGGGAATAAGAGGCTGGATTTTAGGTTTGCGCATTGAGGGGGGGTAGTACTTTGGAGGCCAACAATGGGCGTTTGGCATTGAAGCCACGCCAATCTTGGGAATGGTCTTATATCATTAACACCACCGTAAATCACATTAAGTAAAGCCCAAGACGATCCTGAAACGTAGACCAATGCTATCAAAGCTATCTTTTACTAACTAATACAAAACGCCACCTATGAGCCATCTAGGCCCCAGAGTATCCAACCCCAACGCCGTACATCCCACCTACAAATACAACCAAAACTCCATTTTTTATGCAAAATCCATCCCTAATATAATCAACTACAAACACAAGAAAAGAAGAAGAACAAAAAGGAAGAGAAGGGCTCTGTATCCAACTAAGCAGAAGTGCTAATATTCATATGCACCATAGTCTGACCCCACGACGGAAGCTCCGTATCAGTCTGCGGCTGCGTGACAGGCGCACTGATCACGGACACCGTCAAACTCGGTACGTCGCCGTTTCCAATGAGCGTGTTGTCTAAGAGAGTCACCCTGTACTTGAGATTGGCGGTCAAGTAGGGCTCGATGTCTGGCGGGTCGAGACTTTTCAGTTTATTGGTGAGGATCAGCTTTGATAGGACGCCCGTGATGGGGACTGTGCCGGTGACTGGCTTGTTGGGGAGGTAAACTGTATTGAATTTATCGAGGACGGCGTATGTTCCGGCGAGGTTGGGCTCGAAAGACCATGTGGTGGGATCGGCGCCGAAGGGGCCGAGGAAGATGTGAACGTAGAAGGATCCGTTGAGAGCATGCTTGTCTACTTTCAGATTTACAATCCATTCTCGGTGATTCGTGGTGGTATCGCGGGACTGAATGCCTTCGTCTGTTCCATTGGTCGTCTTATCGCCATATAGATTATTGACGGCTTTCAGAACTTGATCCGTAACATTGACGCCTGTCCCTGCACTCGTCTCCGGGTACGCGTAACCAAACGTCTTGGTATCTCGAACCGTGTCGGAATTCCAGAATGCCCCGGAGGGGTTATGGAACGGGGTAAGATCACTTTGACTGTCCAAAGTTTGCCCTGCTTTGAAGTTGTAGGTGTTTGTAGCGGCGGGTGTAGGAACAACATAGCTATCCGGGTTCAGAACTTGCCACATAGCAAACAATCTGTCGATGTTTGCGTGGTGCAGCATGAAGAGAGGGTCGAATGCCGAGTAATCAGTGACACTCATATGACCTCCTGAGCCAACCATAGCATGTATCTGATCATGGATGCCTTCGATGGAGTCGTAATCACCAAGGGTATTGTCAGGGTACCATGCAGTGTTAGAATAAGTTGAGTAGTTGTGGTATGCGCTGAACAAAACGTAGAGCCTGCTCCGGAATGTAGCAGCACTAGTGTCGAGAATTCTAGACATGGCAGCGTTCTGGGAAACTGCGGATGGCGTGTTATTGGTTGGGTATCGAAGCACCTCGCTTTCTGCATTGTACTAGCGGAAATCATTAGCTTTTATTATCCAATTATCCAACAGACAACTTACAGGGCCATATATGAAAGCTTTTGGGTCCAACGGCTTGAACTGGTACGTATACAAAGGATTCGCAATTGTTTGAGTTCCAGCTGGACCATCTACCGTGACACCGGGGGAACCCTGCACACTATCTGGGAGGATGCTTTTACCATCACTTGGAACGGCCGCCCAATCCCAATACGGCACTCTAAAGTTTTTGCCAGCCGCGACATATTGATCCTGGACGGGGCCTGCAGGATAATATAAAGCAATCTTTTGTACGAGGTCATACATAACTTGCTATTGAAAATTTAGCAACCGTTCTTGAACAATATCGATGGATACTCGTCAACACACCTCGAATAATGCAAGATACGGTCTATGCCAAGTAGGGAACAAAATAGACACATGGTGGCAATATCCGTTCTGCTCATTGCCAGCAACAGGCTGAACATTGTCCCAAGGTATATACGGCTCGCCATGAATACCCGCAACCTGATACCACGAAAGCTGCTCCGACTGATTGGTATATTGAAACATATCTAACGCTAGTATATAAAGCGTCCACATCGTCGAATCCTTCTGCAGGTCCCTTACCTCCTGACGCAGCGGCACAGATCCACTGGCATTGGCTCCAGTAACTGCAAAGAAGCTGGCTGGAGCTGTGTCCCGCGGACGTACATAGTTGGGCCTTCCGTAGGGATTTGTGCTTGGAGTGGGCGTGGAGGACGTGCTCGTTGTGCCGGTACCAAGAATCGTAACATTGCTCACTACCGTCCCATTACGGTTCATCGTTGAGTTCCAACCCGTCGTCGAATTCAAGCCTCCAGTAGTATTCCTCCCACCATATTTATACGGTCCATAATCAGCTGCAGCAGAGACCGATTGTGTGAAAGAGGATCCGAGGATTGCCAGCAGGCCCGCAGAAGGGGATTTCAAGAAACGCATACCGGCAGCATTGAAAACGAGGGACAGCTGGAGAGAATGGCCAGTATGGACGAGGAAGCAAAAGTGGGAAATTGTGAGCGTCGTACTGGATTTGTCGTGATTCAGATGCAGAAATGACTGTGTGCTCTGTCGTACCTGCCTAGTTATCACGGGTCGAGCTGATGAGCCTTGTGAGAAAGTGTTCCGCGAACGCTGCTGCAAAAGATGAAAAACGAATGGACGATTTACAGCTGGGATAACTGCCAGTGCTAAACTCAAGTATATGAAAAGTGTTTGTGGGTAGTGAGTGCAAAGGGGAAAGCTTATTTATTAAACATGAGAGAAAGAAGGAAGGTTTGGCCCGTAAACAAGTAAGCATAAAATTAGCCCAGGAGCCGCAGCGAGCCGCTTCATAAAATAAGAAAGCATCAAACATTCGCTGGCAGCAGGAGCTGTAAGAACCTGAGAAATAAAAAGGGGTGGAGAGCTGATCGTGGTGCCAATGGAAATCATCGGGTCGGATCCCTCTCGCGGCTTGGGGTAACACAAGCACATCCTGCGCTCCTGCTCCTTGGCTCACGCTCTACCCTTAATTTCGCGTTTCCGACCTCTTGCGGCGGCAACAAGGTCAGGTCATGGATGGCTGTACGACGGCGCACAAACAGATAGTGCTGTGGTCGCGGGTAGCTGCATCGCGAGGGGAGACATGTCTCGTGTGCAAATGTGGAGTGTGTTTGTTGGGGAGACATCTGCGATATAATTAGAGTGAGAATGCGGGGAGCCGCTAGTCTGCCGTGATTTCTGGGGCGGTTGGCGGCAGTGCGCATCTCGCAGGGACAGGATTCTGTTTGCTGATCTCCGTCGTTTCAGAAGATCGGATGAACTTTTGTCATAGGCTTTGCAGAGGACGGCGAGTAAACGACATTAGCTGGGATAGGCATCAAGAATCCCATACAGTCAGAAATTGCTCGTGATACTCTACGGATGTGACTCTATGCTTCGACAAGCTCGTAACCATGGTACATTCAAGAATCCATCTTCCTAACGCCGACTTTTCGGATTCCTTCATAACTTATATGCCGCAAATGTAGACTCCAAAACGCCATCCTTTTCGTTTTCTCCGGCATTACGGGCCGACATTATACTTCAGCTTGATGCCCATAGCAGCCAGCTCGACATCCAGGTACTTCAACACGCCCGGCACAGCAACAATAGTAGTTTCATCGCCGCCAATCCACCTCTGCCCCTCCCCATCCTCCCAAACCTCACCCTTGCCCGACCAAGACTCAGCCCTATGCGCACACTTGCGGCAACGCACCACGCCCGTGCCCTTCTTCGACGGCGCGAACGCCGAGACGGTGGGCTGGGTAGACAGGAACGTGCCGCACTGCTTGCAGATCCAAGAGCGCGTGTAGTCGGAGCAGTTGAGCAGGCGGTCCTGCAGCAGGAACGCGGTGCCGTGCGCGAGCAGCGAGTCGCGCTCCATCTCTCCCACACGGATACCGCCTCCCTTCTTCCTTCCCTTGATGGGCTGGCCCGTAAGCTGCGTCACGGGCCCAGTCGTTCGCACTTGGTATTTGTCGTTCACCATGTGACGTAGGCGCTGGTAGTAGACGACGCCGATGTAGATGTCGGCGTGCAGTTCCTGGCCCGTGATGCCCGAGTACATGGGCTCGTTGCCGTGGTAGTTGTAGCCGGCCTTCATGAGTTGATGCCCGAAGTAGTCGCCGGCGGTATTCTCCTCGTCGAAGCGGAAAGGAGTGCTGTCCTGGGCCAGGCCGTGCAGCGCTCCGGACTTCCCAGCGAGTGACTCGACGAACATACCGATTGTCATACGAGACGGGAAAGCGTGAGGGTTGATGATGGTATCAGGCTGAATGCCTGACTCCGTAAATGGCATATCGATACTTGGCCATTTCTGCGAGCAGACACCCTTCTGTCCGTGACGAGAAGAGAATTTATCTCCGATGACTGGAGCACGAGGCACTCTAAATTTGACGGATATCGCTTGCCCAGGCTCAGTGCCGTTTTCATTCCCAATAAGTCGAACTTCTTCGATAAAAGCCTGTTCGCTATCCTTGTATTTCTCGAAGTGGGTTTGTCCGTCGCGGTTTACGAGATGGCCGTTGGCATCCATGGAGACTGTATGCCACGCGCAGATAACGTCGCCCTCCTGCACCATACGTCCGATGTGAGGAAGTCCATCTTCGTCGAGAGCATTTTTCCATTCTGCCTTCACCTCTCCACCAGGTGGGAAACCGAAAAGCTTCTTAATGTTTTTGGTGGAGCGAGACTTCAGTCCACCTTCTTCAAGCTCGATCTTTTTGACTTTGTAGATGGTACCGTGACCGAAACCTCGCTCGTGGGATGACTTATTGATTATCATAGCGTCGTCCATGTCGTAACCGGTGTACGAGATGACAGCAACTACTGAGTTCATGCCATTAGGGAAGTTGTCAAAGCCATAGTCGTTGTGCAGTGGTGCTCGAACAATCGGCGTCTGTCCAGATTGGAGTCTGTATGTTTTGTTGTCTGCTCTGTAGCGGGTAGCAGTTCCCGGGGTTCCCATAGATTGTTTACCCATCTGACACTGGTACATGTTACGAGGAGATTGATTGAAGTCCGAGAATGGCGTCATGTTGGCAAGAATTGACAGAATATTCGTAGGGTCGAATTCAACATGCGTTGATTCGCCTGAGATGATTTCTGGCTCCGTAACTGCGATGGACATGAAGGGCTGTTCTTGTGGTCCAACGAAATCCTCCTTGTCCAGTGGTAAATATTTGACCGGCCGAATCATTCGGGATGGCGCGGAAGACATATAAATTCCGGGATATTGCCCACCATGCGATTGAGGCACGTAGCCAATTTCAAGCTCTTTCGGAACACCGTGAGTACCTTCGACTTTCCAGTAACGGAGGGTATCTGCGATCTGAAGAGATTGCTTTGGTGTACACCAACCCAAGATTTTACCATCGAGCTGGACGACAACGCTCTCCTTCGTGGACGAAGATCCAGAGCTAACAACTCCAAGATCCACGACCAACTGTGGTATACTCGAAACATCGAGTGCGTGTATGAGAATTCTACATTTGTGAGAAAGATGATTCAACAATCCGCAGGGACTTCCATCGGGCGTGTGGACAGGGCACATAAACCCCCAACTCTCAGGCAGAAGCTTTCGTACCGTAGTTGTCTTCAACTGAGCGAAGAAACTACCTCTGTGAATCATGCGGAAATGGCTGATAAATCGCAGAAAGTTGATCTTCTCTGCCACAACCGTAAATCCGGACACTTGCTGCAGATCTAAACCTGTGGGACTGACAAGATTGCCAGTAGACATGAAATATTCCAATTTCCCACCGATATTCTCATTCGTCCTGCCACAGAGTTTGGTAGGAAACTCCTTTGCGAAATCAGGTGAGGCAAAGTTGTTTTCTGGATTTTTCCGAAGCCAATCGCGAATTACTATCCGCAGCTGAGTCTGGAGCCAGTCGTCGAGACCTTCTTTAATAATCATCCCATAGAGAAACCCTCCCAACAGAATCTCCTGGTTTTGAACAGCGTCAGGGTTATCCACGGCACAGTCTCCCGCGACTAATGCATAGAGTTTCCGAGTCATAAAAAGAACCATCTTAAACTTGTCGTTATCCTGTGTTTCCGTAACATTGACATTCCCAAGGTGGACAAGGACGATTTTCCTCAGAAATTCGGTTCCACAGTCGTAGTTTGACATGGTATCGGGTACGTTGAGCACGATTCGGAATTTCTCTCCCAGGTAAGCCCTTGTTTTGCTCTTGGTGTACAACCCGTACGCCTTGTATGTCCGCAGCAACAGTTCCACTCGGTCGGTCAAAAATGTGTTTTTCGAGCCTTCGGATCCGGCAACTCCCACCAAGCCCTCGAAAATCTCTCGGTCGTTTGTCTCCACCAACGCCTTCATGATCATCATCACGGGCACGAGATATTCGTTTTTCCGCCACGAGAAACGGAACGTCACGTTCCCGTCGTTGAGATAATGAAGCACATTTGTTTGTGATGTTTGGTCGGGTCGCACGGATCTTATGATCATTCCGTATTTTGTGTAGGTAGGTCCTCTGCCGCCGAATGAGGGCCGCTCAATTGCCATGGGAAAGTTCCTTCGGTTCACCACAAGCAAACGAATTAGCTTCTCAATTCCATTGACTACGAAGTAACCCCCGAGCTCTTCGGCTTCTTCTTTTCGTTGGACCAGCTGTGCGGGTGGGTTGTTTTCGAGGTGGCACCGATTCGACTTGGAAATTGATCAGCGACAGTTTGCTTTTGCTTGGGATTTGCAAAGCACTTACCATTAACATGAGAGGAATTTGGCCCAGGTCCCGGACAAATGACTTCCAATCTCCATTATTTACTTTATATTCCATCCGTGCAGTCATCTTGCCCCGATAGGTGACATGGCGCTCTCTGCATTCCGAGGGCAGAATCTCTCGGTTTCTGGTGGAGAATTTATTTGAGGGTGGCAGGACTGATTTTTCCACGAAGATTTCTTTGATCCTGACTTGCAGGCCGTTCTTCCCCGCTGGCCCTGCTCTCTCGTCGCCATCGAGGTATGTTTTTGTCCCAATGTCCAGCAAGCCCTGGGCTACCAAGCCATCTTTCTCCAAGAGGGCATTAAAAGATTCGATGTGAGGGGCAATGGCCGCCTTGAGGGCCGGATATGCGGTGTGATCTGTAGGAGGGTTTCGAAACAGGTTCTCTCGACGGAGAGTATCGAATTCATGGGACCATGTTGTGTCGGTGCCCTTGGAGGATTTGGACTTCGATTTGGGTTTGGGGGGAGGCATCTTGGGAGCTATTGGCAATGGATTGTCAGCCTTATCTTTTGCGATGGCGCACACATACGCAACCGCAGATATATGTGGGGAATTTCCGATTTACTCACAAGATGGCGATGGCAATGCTCGAGGCCGGTGTCTGGTATGCGACCGAGTCAAGGTGCAAGGCTTTCGTATTCTCCTCTGGCGGCTCTGGAAAAAAAAATATCGAGGGCCGATAGCTTAGTCATCTCTTATCGGGCTCTTTGGGCCTCAATCGGGAAAGGAGCGACGGGCGCTAATTGGCTCAGCGCCTGCCCTACGACGCTCGCGAATGTACCACGGCCTGAACCAACAGAAGGGAGCCCAAGATGAATAGACCATGCATAGAAGGCGGTCATAGTAGCATACGTGAGGTCATACATGAATACATGAGGCCATCCAGAGAATGAGGCAACCAGTAGTAAGGAGGGGGGCTCAAGAGGAGAAGAGGAGGAGAGAGCGGCCGAAGAAGTTGAAAACTGAGTAGGGCCAGTCGAGAGTGCAGTAGGTCATCCCGACGCAGGCTGCACGCTGAATGCACCACAACTGCATCTCCCCAGCCCCAGCCCCAGCTCCGGCCCACGCAAGACACAGCTTGTCCTGCATCCACGGAAGAAGTACAAACCAAGCACAATCACAGGCATAAGCAAGCGTTGACCTTGAAGTTGATTGCAAAGCTGAGAGATCTAGAGCTCTTTTTCTGTGGCTTGCTCTCGCTCTTGCTCTCGCTCTCCGCCGCGCCCTTCCCTCTATGCTCCTCCTTCCCCAGCTCTAGGGTTCTGCTTCTGCTTGTGCTAGCTAGCTGCCGCCTTGCATTTGCTTGCACCTCGATTGCTCGTCACCTGCTGTGTCCAAACTCCATCGCTGCTGCATATACAGCTTAGCCCTCCTCCTCCTCGCTTTCATCCGATCTCTATTTACTTGCTGCATTGCATTGCATTGCATTGTGTTCTGCTCTGCCTCCTCTGGTCTGCTGTGACGGCTCCCGAAGAAAAGCTTGGGCGGACGGTTCGCACCTTGAAATCCAGCTCGTCACAAGCATCTGCTGCACCCAAGCACGAGCATCCTACCCGATCGCTACACCGTTCATTGCGAAAAAGTTGCCCTGCTCGTTCGACCCTCTACAATTGCGAGTAAACACCAGCCTCACGTCGTCATACGTCTATTTGCATCTGCATTTGCTCTGCAACTATCTGTACCTGCCAAACTCCTGCGCGCATCTCTGTAGCCAGCCTCAAAATCGCCCAACCCGCCACAGCTGCCCCGCCGTCCTCACCGCAGCCTTGCGCAACACCCAAGAACCTGCTCAGCGCCCATCCAGCAAACATACCTTCCCTAAAGACGCGGATCGAATGATATGATCATGGCTGGACTATTCAAACGCGTGTATGATTGGCTGCTGCGGTTGTTCTGGTGAGTTCTGAGCTGTTGATTAATGCATGTGGAAGCGTGTGCAACAATCTGCTGCGGGCAAAAGCAAATCCTCTCCAGATGCATCCTCGCTGCCTTGAAGATGTGCGATGCTGACTAGATGCTCTTGATGGCAGGGCGACAGAGATGGACATCACGATGATTGGCCTCCAAAATGCTGGCAAAACGTCGCTTTTGAGAGTATTGGCCGTAAGAAATCCACCCCCATCACATCATCAGCGCACCTATACTGACTCTTTTGCGATTTGCAGGGCGGAGAGTTCACCCTCGAGTATGTTCCCCTTTCGCGTCGTGCAAAACCCCCTTCCCCCCCCCTTCCCCTCATCGTCGCATTCGCAATCGCAATCAGATGAAGCGGGGTTCTGCGATACCCCCACCTTGCCCGCGCGACCCCCGAAGAGTTCCCGCTGACCTTGATTCTCCTCTTGCAGCTCGATTCCAACAGTTGGTTTCAATATGAAGCGCGTACAAAAGGGCCATGTGACGCTGAAGTGCTGGGATCTCGGAGGACAACCTCGTTTTCGGTCGATGTGGGAGCGATACTGCCGAGGTGTGAACGCCATCGTCTTTATTGTCGACTCGGCAGACACGGAGGCCTTGCCAGTGGCAAGGGATGAACTCCATCTCCTCCTCGAAAAGCCGGTCCTGGACGGTATTCCCCTGCTGGTTCTCGGCAACAAATCAGACCTCGAGGAGAAACTGTCGGTCGACGAACTGATCGATGCCTTAGATCTTAAGAGCATCTCGCATCGTGAAGTAAGCTGCTACGGCATAAGCGCGAAAGAGGAAACAAATCTGGATGCTGTCTTGCAGTGGCTCGTGGCTCGTGCTAGCAAGTAGATTTCTCGCCTTTGAGGACTTTACCCGCAAAGCCCTGAACTTTCAAGCCTCTGGATAGCTCCAGCATGTGTAATGAACAACGATAACGAAGTGATGGAAAGATAAAACCCCCTGTTATGGCCTGCAAAGACCACACATATATCTCATGAGCTCACAGCATCACTTCTCATTTTCTGGCCAATTTTTTGTCACGGCCTTTTAGGAGCACATGGCGTCCGGCTTTCCTGGAGCGAAAAGGATTTCCTTACCTACATTTCGTGGGTTCCTCTTCTAACACTCTATTTCGACATTTGGAACGATAAGATGACCTTGACGACCTGCGTTCGACATAAGTAGCTCGCAATCCGACGGCTGCTAGATTTCGTGCGTTTTTGATTTTCTTCTGGCATTGGAGCGTGGTAGCTGGGAGGGCTTTCTTGAGAGGCATCGCTGGTGTTGTTGGGCCCGGAGTTTGTAATTAGGCATACTCATAGCTATGCGAGTTGGCGCTGTCGTAATGAAATACATTCTCCCAATTCAGAAGACCTCTTTCTCCACGCCCAATTCTGGAGGCGCCCGTGCAGATACGTTGGGTGTAGGACGTGCTTGAAGTCCAGCGTCCGCCACAGAAGGAAGGTCGCCTTTCCGGGTCGATTGTCCACGGGCTGATTCTAAGATATATTTCCAATTGACTGGCACTGCGGAGTATTATTATCAAAGCAAACAGACAACAAGTAAGTAAGCACAGAAATTTGCAGACAGCAGACGGAGGACTACGGACGGATTTCTATTATTTTACGGAAACTACAGATCAGAGGCTACGGTACGCACAAACCACGTTTGATGCGCTGGCAATGCTCTCGTGGGAAGCATGGTCAACCCTTGCTGCAGCGATGCACGGGGCTGATTGGCTGGGGCTTAGACGAGACGAACAGCTGGAGAAAGTGGAAGTGGAGGTGGAGGAGGGCACGACGAGACGGCGATCACTTGATGACGATGAGATGGCTTGTGGGGAGGCAATTGAGTTGGCTGACAGTTTGGGGTTCAGTAGAAGATGGCGCGGTGCTAGGCGGCCTGACAGGTGGTAGAGAGGGGAAATGGAATATTATGATATGGAATCAGGGATTGCGCCACGCTCATTCCCCGGATACTACAAAGGATGCAAAGTAAAAACAACAAGACTGAATTGACTCCATTGCCTCCCTTACATTTGGTACAAATACAGAAATACAAATACTGTACTATTACTTTTACTTGCTTGTGCCGTGCCGAAGTTCTGGAATCTTCAAGTATCGCCACATCCGGCCGCGCAATCGTGGTTAAGGTTCCCGGGCAAAGGCCTGTGAGCGATAAAAAAGGTTGGCACAGCCACCACAAGACCAAGACATCAGCTCCTCATAACTCCCCTTTGTCCTCTTCCTACAATCCTCTTTTACCTATAATTCCGCGAAACTCCTCGACTGCGTTTTCTAATAATCGATCCGCTTGCACGGTCGCGTTGATTCACTCACTGCCTGCAGTGCTACGTCACGTCACGGCCAGCGACATATAAGCATAAGCAAGGAGCTCTATCTGCAATTTGACGCATATTAAACACCACACCACCACAGCCTATATCCATCCCCCCGATTCAAGATGGCGCCGGCGGTCCAGCAAAGCCACGGCTTCCTCGCAAAGAGATAGTACGTTCCTCCCCTCCTCCTGATCAAGACATGGCCCAGCCAAATATTAACAGCGTGTTTCCGTCCAGCTGCAACAATTACGGCTACAACAGCTACGGTGATGACGATGACTGCTACTCGACGTGGAATAGCTGGGGACGATGGGTCGCGCTTGCGGTGATTGTGGTTGCGGTGCTGCTTATTGCTTTCCTGTTCTCGTACGTCTCCCTTCCACCAAACCCCCGTTCCTTCGCCATCTAACCCTAACCTTAAAAACAGATGCTTCAACAACCGCCGCCGTCGCCGCATGGGCGCCCAGCCCATGTACGGCACAGCCTGGATGCCCGGCTCCAAACCCCCAGCGTACGGACAGCATAACCAGTACGGACCGGCCGCGCCGCCGTATTCAGCGCAGCCGATGCCCAACCAGGCGACGGGTACGACGTTCAACAGCAATGAAGGGTATTATGGGCAGCATAATGGTGGAGGTGGAGCGCAGTATGAGATGCAGCCGCCGGCGAATGTGTATCAGCCGCAGAGAGAGCAGTATGAAGCCCCCGTGGGACCACCGCCTGGAAAGGATGGGGTTATTCGATAGGGGATGGAGGAGTAGAATGAAGGATGGACGAAGGGTGATTTGTGGTGGGGAGGATAATGATACGTAATGATTGGGCGCGATGCTTGCACGTTTAATGGAATGGCGAAATTGGAATCTGGGTGTACAGGCAATGGGTATTGAAGTATGGCCAGGACAGCCGGGAGGGGGAATGTTTCTGGGTGGAAGAGATTCTGCAATGCTTTAGGGATTTTGAGGGGCGTTATACCAGGCCTTTGCCACTCATTTGTCTCTCAGAATGATTCTTTGAAAGCAAAGCAAGATAAATGAAAAAAATTCCGCCATGCTTTGCTTTCTTGTAAGAGAACTGCTTGTTTTATTCGAGTGCTTTCTGAGAATGGAAAGATTTATGAGAAGTAACTTTTTGATCGAGTGGGATATTTAAATATACATCCTATGCCGTACTATTTCAACGTTCAAGGCTTTGTCTAGCATCGTTATGCTTACTCTTTCTTCCTTTTATCTGATAGGCTTTTTCATTGGGCTTCCAATGCACTTTTAATAGAGTTTAGCATCCGAGGTCTTTCAGAAAAAGCACAGGGCCTTAAGAGGGCCCTTCAGCATAGAGGCAAGCTTAAAATACTTACCTGATAAGCTCGTATTAGTACTAGAGGGGAGAATCAACATAAAAAGCTATAGCCACGCCCAAATAATCCTCAAAAGTGAGATTTTATGGTTAATACTTCCGAAGCAAAACTTCTTAGAATCAAACGTATTGGTCTCCTGCTAAGACAACTACACAGCCCTAATTAGGGCAGGCTTTCACATCAGCTTTCTTACACGAGCTCCTCCTCCTTCGCCCCTCATATACAGCTCAGGCAAAGTTCGTATCCTACCATTGCACACAGCCATCCTCCATCACTAGTAGATCTCGCCCCCCGTACAACTCATACGCGCGGCGACGCCACACGCTCCTCATGTTCCCCCTCTCCAACTCGCATGATTGGCCGTCACGTATCCTTGGGCCCGCCTCAGCCACACACGTGATAGTGGCAACGCTAAGATTAACTAATGTCAGGGGTACAATCGATTGTACCTTAGCCCGTTGCATGAAATTGTCGCTATCCGAGCGCCCAACACCTTGATTTCCTTCCCTCTTGTTCCTAAAAATCTATTCTATTTACTCGTCCTGCTCCTAGGTTCCAACTACCGTCTCTCCTTTACCAGCGCTGCATATTTTGACCCACCCGAGTCTCGCATCGAATTTGAATCTGACGCTTCAATTGCGGGTCCCGAGAGCCTCCGTCTAGAAATTGCACAGCCCGGACGGTTTCAGGTACAACTCGAGGTTCAGAAACATCAGAAACACGAGCTGCTCACTCTTTACCTCTTTCTTTTTCGTGGCTTTTTACTCGTAGACTGCGAGCGATCTGTTCTTGGACGACGTGTGTTGTTATATTGCGACTGGGTTATATGCTGTGACGAGGAGCGAGGGAGTGATCAACATAAACGGAATTGGGTGACGGTGATGGGATAGAGCGATCGGCAGACGTGATTCGATTGCTGGTCAGCACGGTGATTGTGCCAAAGCTTGTCAGGAGGGAACATTGTCTGCTGTCTTTTGCTTATTTCTTTTCTTCCTGCCAAACCGACATCGACACAACACGATGCCTCATATTAAACATGCGATGGAGCGGAGCGTGAGGGTCAAGGTGGCAGACATTGTGTTCGATGCTCTGCTGGGAAGGAGGGACGTTACGGACAACATAACGAATGTTAAGAACTCGTTCTCGAGCTGGGATAATTGTATGAACGCTTCCTACTGCAAGTATGTCTCACCGACGCCCTCCTCCCGAGTACAGCTAACGTTTTCCGCGGATGGCCAGTAATAGTCGGAATCATCGTCGGCGGTTTAATAATCCTCTCGATTGCAACATGCATAATTCGGTGTGCGTGCTGCGGCGCGTCTTGCTGTTGCGCCTGCTTCTCCTTCCTGAAGTGCTGCGATTGCTGTGGGGATAGCTGTGCTGGGAAGAAGAATAAACCACATAAACACCTCGACGATCCGTATGCCGCACGTAACCTCCCGGGGAACCAAGGATATCAAGCCCCTGCGCCGATGATGGGAGGCGCTCTGCCCGCAAAGGTTGAACCCCCCCAATACGCTCAGTTCGAAGTTGGGAGGAATGGGTTGGCTGTGGAGCCAAAATCGACATTGCATGAGGACGCTTTGCCTCCAATGCCGAGCTGGGATTCAGCTTCGAAGAAACATGTCGAGGATGAGGAGGAGAAGAATGCTGTCGAGTTGGGACATTTGGACCCGGCTACAGGGCAAAGTATGCCATTGATGACCGGCGCTGCCGTATCTACAAATAACTTAGCCGCAAGCCCTCGCGACATGCGGAATCCATATGGTCAGCAACCGGGCCAAGCTATTAATGGGAATGGTTATGCTGGAGTTCCGAACGATTCGTATTCTCCACAGCTGGGCGCGAACGGTTTTAATGGCAATGGGGGATACAGAGGCTCTCCTTCACCAGGGCCAGGAAGAGGACAAGGATATGGACCTCCTCGGGGAACGAGCGCGCAAGGACGGGGATATGGACCCTCTTCGCCTCAAGACGGGTATGGAAATGATCAATTTGGTGCAGCGGCTATTGGAAATGGTTATGCTAGACCACCACCTCAACGGCAATTCTCAAATGGACCCAATGGCCGCCCTTTTCCCCCGCAACCCGCAAGACAATACTCTTCCGACTCCTCAAGACCTCTTAATCCAGCACGTCAATATTCAGAACAATCCTACGAAAGCCAGCCTTACGATAACTTTCAAGGCCAAAATCCCCCTCCACGCGGTCCGTCCCGTGGGCCATCCCGAGGCCCACCTCCAAACGGGATGGGCCCACCTCCAAATCGCATGCAAAGCCCAATCATCAACAACGCCGGCTTCGACTTCGGCGCCGGTGCAGAACAGCCATACTCAAGACCTACCCCTCCCCCTCAACAGCAATCCTACAACTCCTCCCAATCAGGAAGACGGCCAAACCAACCACCTATGAGGCAAGGAAGCAGAGACAATTACGGGCCGCCGGTTAGACAAGGCAGCCGAGATAATTACGGCCCGCCCGCTAGACAGGGCAGCCGAGACGAATACAGCACCTACGACGGCACCACGGCGCCGCCTTCCTACGCAAGCCGGAGTCCTCCACCCCAAGAACCCGCATACCCAGGCTACAAGCCCTACACACCGCCCGTGCAAATCCCACGGAGCGTGGTACGCCCGCGCCTGCTACCTTAACACCCGGCGGCGGCCGAGGAGGCGCGTCGGGCAGGGAACCGCAAGGTTGGGATCCCGTGCGCAATGAGCGGTAGGGTGGATAATGTCTTATGCTTATACAATAAATGGTTGGACATTGCGTTTTGTGTATTGTATTGTATCATACATGCTAGTGACAGCGTCTCTTTTATACTGTATATATTTCCTATCTTCGAGGCATTTATAGGCGTCGAGAGGTGGGTGGATTTGTGGGATATATATGGAGTTTTCCTCGCCGTAATTGACTGTGAGATGACGGAGATATACACGAAAATTACATTCAGTTCAAATTGGTTGTGGAAGTCACATGTCGTATTTTGTACTCTTGCTGCATGTTGCTTTGCCCAGCTCCAGAAAGAAGTCTGGCTGGGGCTTGCTTGTCCGTGAAGCTAGCCAAGAACTCCATCAGCGTGAGGAAACGCAAGAGCAATTGCTGGTTCTTGGAGTTTGCGTTTGAATGAGACACTTTGCTAGTGCAATATCACCAGCATATGGCAGTACGAGCGTATAATGTTCGAGGGTATCGAAAATGGCAAATAAAGGGGGTTGGTCTCTAAATCACTAAAGTAGTTCCTTCGAGAATTTCCTTACGCTAGTTTCTGACATCCTTCTACACATTTCTGACATCGTTTATATTTTACGCAACTCCAACGGGAAGGACTTCAAACTACTCACTCATTTTTTAAGTCTGAGGGCCCCACTGGCTTTTGGTGAGGGCCAAGAGAAAAGTAGCAGGGCCCAGTTACACCTTCACTTTGTGGATCATTTAGAAGCCTCTGAATGGCACACGCAAGTGGGGGGCGCTATGGAGTCAGGAGACCTCACAGTAAAGGTCGTAGCGCCTGCATGCCCCGCTGAAATCGGTAGAATCTTGGGTTTTCCATGCTTTATGGGTAGCCATTCAAGAGTCTGGATATCTACTATCATTCCACTATTCTACCCCATAAAACGGGGAGCCTTCAGACTAAAAAAAAGGTGAGTAGAAGTCAGCAGCTCAATTGAGCTAGTTGCAATGGTGGGGTGCTTTCAAGCCACTGAAATAGCATTGTCAACATATCAAGCGCTACTTTCTGACATTTCTGACATTGTTGATTTTCACGCAACCCTAAAATGAATAATGTCAAAACAAAACCAGCAACTCAATTGATAGGTAAGGTATTAAAGCCAAGTTTCTTTCCTCTTAATAAGTCCTCCAATCGCTCCAATTGATTGTCTCTCTTTCTTGCAAGACTATGCCGTCCATCAACTGGCAAGCCATCCGGTACTCCCCCCTAACATCCCTCCGCATCCTCCTCGTCGCCAGCGCGCGCTCCCTCCTAGCCCTCCTCACCCCCTCCCCGCTCACCCTGCGCACATCTCTCATCCGCATATGGTACCGCACCTCCTACAGCTTGCTCCCAGATATCTGGTACAGCGCGCCCGCCTCCCACGACGTACAGGAAATCCTTGCCAACGGAACCCCCATCTTCATCATTCCCACCACGGACCCAGCCTGCATCAAAGATGCAGATGCCGTTTATGTCCACGTACACGGCGGCGGGTTGTGTATTGGACACCCGCTGCAGTATTTGGCGGAGTATAGGCGCTGGGTAGACCAAGCTGCGGAGCAAGGCAGGAAACTTGTTATACTTGCGCCGGTGTATCGTTCGTTCCCATCCATGTCCTTCACTTCTCAATGCTTGACTTACAGTTCTATTCAGCGCTCTCGCCACAAGAGAAATGGCCCGCGCAGCGCGACGCCATGCTGGAACTCTACACGTACCTCCAGACCCTCGCCGTTCCCTCCTCCCGCCTCGTCTTGGGCGGCGACTCGGCCGGCTGCAACCTGGCGCTGCTCTCGCTCTTCCACATTTCCCACAGCCAAAATCACAAGAACACGCTTCCGCAGCCAGCAGCGCTGATACTACACTCCCCCATGCTAGACTTCAGCCTGGCGCAGACGCAGCACTCGCCACACGATGACACAGACTTCATCGCTGACTTCGCAACGCAGGGCCCGGTGATGAGCGACCTGCTGCGTCCCGAGGGTTTGCCGTTCGACACGCCTGAGATCTCGGCGTTGCTGGTGCGGGACGTGGATTTGGGGACGTTGCCGCCGCAGCTGGTATTTTGGAGGTACGTCTACTTGAGCCCTTGTGAAAACAAGTGAGATCCGCGGGCTTGGGAGTGTCTCGCAGCTTCTGAGACATTATCATTGGGAGCTGGCCTGCTCGGTCTATGGAATTTTCAATGGTAAAGAATACTGTACTGATGTGTTTATTAGCGAGACGGAGCTGCTGGAGAGTGATGCGCGGCGCTGGGTTGAAAGGTGTCGTGTGGAAGGGGGAGACGTGGTGGAGCATCGGGTTAGGGGGGAACTACATACGTATTCGCTTGGGTGGCCGTTTGTGGGACCGGCGACGCAGAGAGAGTGTGATGAGCTTGTTGTTGGATTTATCCTCGGTCGTGTATCGGCGAAGTAAGAGAGTTGCATTTATACCCCAGCAGGTAGTAGGATAGAGTATATTAAAGCCTTGCTGATCTTTGGTTGATGGTTTTGTTACGTTCTCAGTACCTCAAGACTTGGAAGATTATCTTTTCAAAACATTTCTAATGCTATTTATTCCAACCGCTCATATGATATCTACCAACGCCATCCCATATTGCTTTCCCTACCATTACGTTATTTCATATGTATATATGTATAAAACCTAAACCTCCATTTTCATATACTGCTCAAACTTCTTCCGCAAGAGCGCAAACCGCACCGGTTTCGCAAGGTAGTCATTCATGCCCGACGCAATACACTTTTCGCGATCTCCCTGCACCGCCGACGCCGTCAGCGCAATGACCAGTATACCCTTCACAACCTCATCCTCATCCCTACGCAACAGCTTAGTCGCTTCGTAGCCATCTAGCACAGGCATCTGAACGTCCATTAAAACCATATGGTATGGTCTCCCCTCGCGCGCTTTCTGACGGATGCCTTCGACTGCTTGCAGGCCATTATCGTAGGCGTCTACTGTTTTGAACTTCAGCTTTGCGAGGAATTGTACCGCGATTTTTTGGTTGATGGCATTGTCTTCGGCGATGCAAATGCGTAGCTCGGACTGTGGCACAGAGGATAGGCTGCCGCCCCTAAACTCCTCCGTAGAGGATCGAGAGAGCTGACCTGGCTTTACTTCTTCGACTTTTGCTTTCGGGAGGGTGAGCGAAAAAGTGACAGTTGTGCCGACGTTCTCGGTGCTGTCTAGTTTGATTTCGCCGCCCATTGATTCCACGAGCGATTTGCAGATGCTGAGGCCGAGGCCGCTGCCGCCGTACTTGCGAGAGGTGCTGGCGTCGGCTTGGCTGAAAGGTTTAAAGAGCTTGTCACGCTGTTCGGGCGAGATGCCGATGCCGGTGTCTTGGACCCAGAATGTTACATTTGCGGCTAACTCTGTCTCTTCGGTTATGGCGCCAATGGTGACAGAGCCCTTTTCCGTGAATTTCAAGCTGTTGCTCAAGAGGTTCCCAAGAATCTGATGCAGGCGCAGATCATCCCCGAAAACCAGAGACTGGGGCAATTCGAGCTGTTGCACAATCTTGACCATATGCTTTGGAGATTGCGACCGAACTACCTTTTGGACCATCTCGTGGAGATAGAAGTCCGTAAGGTTGAGCTTCATTTGATGCGCCTCTATTCTCGAAAAGTCGAGGATGTCGTTGATGAGATAAAGCAATAAGCTTGCCGATACGCGAATTGAGTCAGCCCATCCTTTTTGATCTCCGCTTAACTGGTTCTGATTATCCATGAGTAGCAACTCTGAATTGCCAATGACTCCGTTAAGTGGTGTTCGGAGTTCGTGGGAGATGTTTGCTAGAAAGGTTGTCTTTGCCTTAACGGCTTCTTCGGCGATTTTAGCAGCCTCAGACGCTAGTTTCGCGTTTCGTACAGCTTCAGCTTTAGCTTCATCGGCATTGTTTTTCGCTTCAATGGCCTCCTCGAGTGACTTCTTTTGCATCTTTACCATATTCTGGTTGATTGCCGACACTCGCTCAACTTCCTTAAGTGTCAAAGAGTTCGAAAGACTAATCCCGATCTGGTTGACCAACAGCTGTAGAACCTCAAGGTTGCGGGTTGTAAAAGAGTTTGGCTGCCCTTCAAGATACAGCACACCGAGGAGCGGCTTGTCATTCCCATGAGAAATCGGGATGGCAATCACCGACCTGCTGTCAGGGTGACGGTCAACCCAAGCCTTACCGACATTGCTAAATCTCTGATCTTGCATGAGATCAGGCAAGAATATCGTCTCTCTGAATCGCGAGCAGTAGTGCACCACATTTTCTGCTATCAGAGCAGATTTTGATAGAGAAAGTGAAGGTGTGTGGGCTTCGGCGCCTTCTTCAGGATGGCCACTGGCCGCTATGCCCCAGCCAACTGATTGATCCTCGATGGCAATGGCTGCAAAATATGCAACACCTTTACAATTTGCCAAGATAATCTCGCACATGATTTTGAGTAGCTGATCCACTTGCAAAACGCTTGAAATGGCTTGAGAACTTTGAAGGATGGATTGCAAATCCAACATGTGGAGACCTGGTCCTGTATCCACCACAGCAGAGTCTTCCCGCCACATCCCGATGATATCGCCCTTCTTTTCTGTCAAAGACCCCACCATTTGATCCCCCCCAGGAATGTGAGGTTGCGCAAGCCCGAAATCCTCAGATGTCTGAACGCCAATCTCAGCCGTCGAAGAAGCTAACCCTTGAAGAACTAGACGGTGCTCATTCTCAATGTGACTTGCCACACCGTCAGCACCGATCCGCCGATAAAGGGAGACGGATTCACGAAGTGCCATCCTGGCGAGCCTTGGAGATCCAATTCGTAGTAAATGACCTCCTAGAAGACTATTGGCGAGTGCCTCTTCGAAAAGGAAGTTGTGTTGAGATGCATGCTCGATTGCTTCTTCGTAAAGTCGCAGAGCAGAGGTGTGCTCTTCCTCCATCTCGGCAATCTGAGCTGCCAGCATCTTTGACCAAGCTAAATAGTTCACATCTGTGATGATTTGCCATTGCTCGATTCTTCTCTTGAAATACTTCATCAGCATAACAAGCCCAGTAATCTCTTCTTGCAGTCCTGTCTCAATGGACCTGCCGTTGAGGTCTGATGAAAGTTGTGGTGATTGACCTCGGTAGGCTGGATAGAATTGTTCTTGTACCCTGCTCCATACAGATCCGGCAAGAGACAGCGCATGGAAGAACATGAGAAACCGGGTATTTCTTGCCGACCAGATTGCATTGATCTTCTTCAGGCACGAATTCCCTAAAGAAACCGCGCTACCGTAGTGACCATAGAGGAAAAGCGGCGCGATTTCGATAGACTCGTAGAGCATGAGGGGCCGGTCGCTATTTTTGACTTCACTTAACAACCAAGATTTGTACCTTGGCGAATTATGCTGCTCGTCGCTCATCACACCAGCTGAAGGACTATTTGTATACGTTTTTCCTTGCAAAGCACGACAAACTTGGCGGATGGCGATAATCATTGTCCCACCTGGGGTATCTAATTCCCAATTCTGAATATTTTCACACGCGTAGGTGCAAAAGGTCTCCAGCTCAGCTAGATTTTCGGAAGCAAAGAATTTGAGACTGCTAACTAGTCCAAAGTTCAGAATTGTGGACACCCGATCTCCAGCTTGGATAGCAAACTCCAAGGCGCCTGTTAAGCGGCCAATCGAAGCCGAAAGTGGCTGCTGTATGTGGCCCAAAAAGGCGGGGTATATTGTTCCACCCCTTCCAATAGTGTACGGGTCTTTCCAGCGCTCGATTATATCGAGACCCATATTTGCACATTCATTCGCAAAGTCGATCATATTGTGCCTCGTAATCGCTATCAAAGCCAGCTGTAGGAAGCCTAAACCAGCCTGGGGAAAGGTTCCGGAAAGGTATGTTTTGGTCATGATTAAGGTCATTTGGTAGAAGGTAATTGTATCAGACCAGAAGGCGGCTCCAGTTGCTTCAGCTAAAACAGCGCCTACAGCTGCCAAATTCGTGTCCTCCACCGCTGATTTCTGGGTCAGCTGAGTAGCATCTGCAGCTTGTATCTCTTGACACAGGCGCTTGAACTCGATATCGCAATTTTGAAAAGTAGGATCGTCTTCGACCTCTATATCAAGCGCTACAAGGCCTTCCTTCAGCACCGCGAATCCCTTGGATGAATTCCCTTCCTGAGAGAAAGCACGCGATAGAAGAATCCAGGAGGGCACTTTGTCCACAGCACTCTTGGCATTCGAAGACACCGAATCCAACAATCGTCTAGCATCCTTGTACTGCCCCTCGTACAGATGACATTCGGCAGCTGCTGTATGAATACGAAGAGTCTCCGCATAGCATATGTCGTCTGCATTACCATTCCACATGTCCTTCTGCAACAAGGCAATGCAGCAAATATAAAATTTCAACGCGGCAGTTCTGAGACCAGATTCACATAATGCTTGGGCATAATCAGACAAAAATTGCCTGAATGGCCGCCGATTGGACAGAGAAGTGTTGATGATATCGACTGCTTCACAAATAGAATTCGCCGTGATACTTCGATAGTTGTCGTCAAGAGAGTGATGTTTGAGAAGGGTTTGCGCCATAATCAAGTGTGCTCGATCGTCCGTCAGGAGAAGTTTTGCGGCACGAACGTAGCGATCGTGCTGAAATCGGAAAATATCGTCATCCTGCGTCGGCCCAATGATCCCTGAATGTATTGCCGCTTGAAGGCCTCGCACCAAATCTTGATCGGTGTGGGCTAGCTCGCGAGGGGTGAAACCGCCGTTGAGAAGGCGCTGTATTAGTTGGAAGGAGAACGACGGGCCTATCATTGAAGCCCATCCAAGGAGAGATTTTGAAGTAGAAGGAAGCACATTCAAACGACTCATGACAAGTCCCTCATGGAGAGCATGCTTGAAGATTTCCTCTTTGAAGAGTTTGACTCGTCCGAGGTCAAACTCCCATCGGCTTTCTCGAAAGTCAAACCATATACATTTCGTCCGATAGCATGCGGCAAGCATTTCTTTGATGTGAAAGGGGTTACCGGCAGTCTTGGAATAAATCGTAGTCCCGAGAGTAGATACTTCATGTTCCGGGCGACGCAGAGTTGTCGCTACGTATTCTAGAGTCACAGCTTCTGTGAGAGGCTTGAGAACGAGTGTCGTGACTCCAACATCTCCAGCTGTGCGATTGTCTATGCCATGGTCAGCGCGTCCTTGAACCCACACGATAATGATATACCTTGATTGTTTCTAGGGGGGTCCGAAATACGCCTCAAAGCTTCGGAAGCAGCACTTCCTAATCTATATGCCACGATGATGACTACCTTGATCCTAGTAGAAACGATTTGGGCGATTGTCTCGAGCGATTCTTCGTCTGCATGATGAAGGTCGTCAAGACAAAGGCATATGAATTTGTATCTAGCGAATATGCGCAAGATATCCAAGAACGTGTTTACCAAGGGTATAGATTGCAAGGGAGATCCAGCAGGAAGGAAATTCTGAGAGCTTGGAGTACCAAGAATGCTGCTGTATAAGCTATTGCGTACTGGTGAATCCTCTCTATCAGGCTCCACTGCCAGACTTTTATTTTCACCCTGTGATAACTTGACAGGTTGTCCCGTTCTACGAATTGGACGTTGAGTATGAAACAGAAACTCCGGAAGCCCCAGAATTTTGTGAAGAACAGGCCAGACGGAAGCCACGCGCCGTCGAAGTATTTCGATGAATACAAGATCTAGGGTGCTTTCTGAGAATACCTGCTGGAACAGACTTGACAGTAGTTTAAGCAGAGTATCAAAAGACTTGCTCTCCGTTTGATTGTGATCAAACTTCGTGCTAGCGAAGTAGCCTCTTTGCCGCGCTTCGATTTGCACCGACTGAATTAGGCAACTTTTCCCTAGCCCAGCCGCCCCTGCGATAGTAATGATTTCACAGCGTCCTTTGGTACGGTTCCTTAGGCTGTTTCGATTCAACATCATACCTCCCACTACGTCTGGGCCGAATATGTCGCCGTCGCGATTTATATTATCAGCGAAACTAGGCAAATCTGGGGTTGATGGGTTCCGCCGTTCTGGTGTTTTTATATTCGAGTCAGGTGATTCAAGGGTCTCTACCGAGTCTCGCTGCGAAGTTGTAGGCGACCTTGACTTGCTGATACTAGCTTTGAAGGCTGCGTGGTCGCCAGAGGAGGCATCGGAAGAGAGATGATTCGTCCTGCCGTCCGCAGAACTTCCATTTTCGTCCTCCAAAACGACATCTCCTAATTTCAAAGCAATTTCGAAACTCGCAGAGTGGTCCTCGGTCAATCGAGATAAGTGGCCACGTCTCTCCGGCTGTAAACTAGCTCGGCGGACTCTGAAGGCCGTATCGATAACACCAACAATGGCATCATGCTCTGTATCCCGCCCCATCATAGCTTGGGGAAGGATGAAAGATGGCGAGACATCTTTTGTAGCAATTTGGAAAGTCTGAAGTTGCAAAGAATCCCCGTTTCCCAGCAATTTTCTAATCTCGCCAAGATCATACTTTAAGCCACTCACCGAGATATAACGGTCCCACACTGCTTTGGCCGTTGCTTTTTGGAGAACTCGATCAACAACCTGGGGAATGTCAAGCCGAACATCTGAGATCAAGGCTAGTCGCTCACCCAGAACTGCATGGATTACATCCATAGGGGTATATCCTTCAAACGCCGGCTTTTGTGATAGCATTGTCCAGAGAAGTACACCGAGCGAGAATATGTCGGTGCGGCTATCAGGCTCGAGAGGCATCCTTCCGGTCTGTTCTGGACTCATGTAGGAAAGTTTGGTTTTAACACCAAGGGATTTCGACATCGTTGACCAACCGCTACTTGAAAGACCGTTCTCGAAAGTGCGAAGTCGGCCAGGCCCCTATTGTAGAAGTCAGCATGGAAATATTCAGGAAATGGGTATTTTTGGAGCAATGATTTAGAGTTCTGATATCAAAAAGCTGCAGATAAAGGCCAAGAATACATACCAGGTTAATCAGTGTGACTTTCCCCGTCTCCTTACTCATATGAAATGCGTCACCCCTCAACTCTCCATGTACAATCTGCTGAGCATGAAGAACCTCGATACACTCGGCCGCTCCGATCGCAAAGTCTAGGAACATTTGTAGCGACATCTGCTCGGGCGCGAAAGGTTCGTTTAGACGGCCGTGGATGTCGTCTTGTAGGCCCCGTAGGCGGAACCATGCTGGGCCATAATCGATTATTTTACTTAGGTAGTTTGGGCCTGGAGCCTCGAATATGCAAACAAGTATGGGCGTCTCCTCTTCTTCATCCTGCAGACTTGGTAGTCTCATCTGATCAAGCGGCCGCGCAACATGATGGCCATTAGGGCCTGTTGTCGACGCTAAGGTCTTGCAGATATGATATGCCCGCTCGTCCCGCAAGACATGGCTGGAAATACGCGCGACGACAGGAATTTTGGGGTCTTTGCTCGTATGGCCTCCATGCTGTCGATTCCTTGCGGCGGGGTTGGAGTCGAGCTGTGGCCAGACATTCGATAAGGCTGAGGATGGGGATGTGGGGTTCGAGGTCTTATTAATAGAGCGCTTCGAGCCAAAGACGTGCCTTCGAATTGTGAGCTGTCAGGTCAACTGCAGCTGAGAGCTGGTCGACTTACCAAATCCCGTAGCTGGAATGGAAGGGTTCCCTTTCTTCGTTCCACTCAAATTCCCCAAGCTGTCGGAGCCTGCTCAACAAGCCTTGCGGGGGCTCTGGACGGGCGTCCATAGCCGGCAGATCGTCGCTGCTTGACGGTGGCTAACTTACTGTAGCTAATCCCCTCGAATGCGGCTCATGGAGCGGTGCGGTCGCAGTCTCGCGCCGTCCGGGTGGGTGGGGATCGTGATGGTTGCATCTGGGGATAGATGCAAATGCAAACATACATGGTTTCCAACATTGAATCGTGATCCAGCCTTCGCCATATTTGTTATGACGCTGGAGTGGTGACCCCCCTGCCGCATGCAAGCCATTACGAGTCTAGGCCTTCCGCAGGGCCATGTCAAAACCCCTGGCTCGTTCGTGGTGGACGAAAAAAGCGATACCATTTATTAACGCAGAACTGTGATTTGGGACGATTTTAAATATTCTATAGCGTGTGAGACATTAAAAGTGCCAATTTAATGTTCGGTTGGTTCAAATAATTATCTCTGATATATAAAGCAGGCTGGGCAAAAGGGCAAGAAAAGCGTAAGAGAAAGAGTACCTAGGTAGAGTGTCGCTTTTTCTAGGTACGGTACCTATTTATCGCGAGCCTAGATAGAGAGCCAGAACCTAAAGTCTTGATAGTTCTTGGCCAAGACTTTGAATAATATCCAATAATAAGGTGCCTCATGATCCAAGGGAATTCACCTTGAAAACAACAATAAAGGGACTGAATACTGCTACAATGAGGAAATGAGATTTTGCAGCTAGATAAAGCAAGAGGAGCGGCCGCCACAGCAACCCATTGGATACACGTCCCTAGGTACTTACGGAGGGAACTGCCGGACACAGTAAGAAACATCAACGCCACTTTCCTATCCACGATAAGGTTACCAGCTTACCTACCTCCCTACATCCTTTAATTACCGTACCTCGACTTCCTCCGAGCGCTTCCCCAGCGATATTCTTGCCGCGCTCGTCG
This sequence comes from Lachnellula suecica, assembly GCA_007825345.1. NCBI lineage: Eukaryota > Fungi > Ascomycota > Leotiomycetes > Helotiales > Lachnaceae > Lachnellula > Lachnellula suecica. The sequence goes on along the minus strand of QGMK01000186.1, from coordinate 6,004 downwards.
TTCTGCGCGCACAGCAACGCAAGGAGGAGCAGATTTATACTTCGCCATGTCTGAAGCTTCAGCTGCAGAGCCAAGAGCGCCGTCGTGAGCTCTCCCCTTCCCCCCACACGGGGCGACTAATAATCTGCTTATCTAGGTTGCGTCTGGGATCCCGAGCGCCAAACTTCAAGGCAGAGACTACGGTCGGCTTCATAGATTTTCACGAATGGATCGGCAACAAATGGGCTATTCTCTTCTCCCATCCCGAAGACTACACTCCCGTGTGTACCACCGAGCTTGCCGCTCTGGCCAAATATGAACCCGAGTTCACCAAGCGGGGTGTCAAATTAATAGGCCTGTCAGCCAACACTGTAGAGACTCACGGTGGCTGGATCAATGATATCGACGAAATTGCTGGCTGTGCTATGACTTTCCCTATTATTGGCGACAAGGATCGAAAGATCGCTTTTGCGTATGACATGTAAGTAATTCCGATAAAATGAAGGCTTGAAGCTCATATTCGCAGGCTTGACCACCAAGATACGACAAACGTAGACTCGAGAGGGTGAGAACAATTGCTTCTTCTGGGTATTTTACTCAAAATAAAAACAATTTCTACTCCTGTTCTACCCCTCTATATTCCTAAAGAAGCAATACTGACTCCGAGATCTTGACCTATAGTATGGCTTTCACCATTCGATCCGTCTTTATAATCGACCCTGAAAAGATTATTCGCCTGATGATGGCTTATCCAGCTTCCACTGGCCGCAACACGAAAGAATTGTTGCGAGTAGTTGACTCACTTCAAACTGCGGACAAACACAGGATTGCCACACCCATTAACTGGACGCCCGGCGACGATGTCATTATCCATACAGGTGTTAAAGACGAAGAAGCAGCAACTATCTTCCCTGGATTCCGCATTGTCAAGCCATATCTACGGTACACCTCGCTGCCGAACTAGCCGAAGTAGGCTGTGTTGTATCTGGCGTATGGAGAAGCAAGGCCAATATTGTCAAGTCACACTGGGCTTCCAAATATTTCTTTGGGGGGAGTTCGGGTGGTAGTACCAACGCTGGGTATAAGAGTTGGATATCAAAATTCGGATTCGAGGACTAATACAAGCCAACCCCACCTAGTGAGTCTGCTGTGTCGCGTGCTCTAGCGAATGAATACGCAATTCTCCCACCTTCTTATTTTGAACCCGTATATTTCTTCCTGAGACATATCGGAAGGCGCCGGTCAGCAGCCGTTTTCAAGCTCGATACCCCGAACCCAGCACGACCCCAGCTGCTCAGCACGCCTCCAAAACTGTGTCAAGACTTGTTGAAATATGTCGGACTTCAATGCAATTTCTTTACTTCTCAGATATCCAAGCAATTTGCTTCTAGCAGCTGAGTCGGATATATCTCTGGAGGCATTAGAAAGGTTATTTCGTCGATTTGTTGGTTTGTCTTCTAGCTCAAGGGCCTAGAAGTTTGGGAGAATATTGTTGACCTAAATCATGACCTAAGCAAAGCAACTCCGCACATGTAAGATATTTCTCTTGCTTCTCTCAATTATTAAATCTAATATTCCATCTTGCAGGCGCCTCAATCTACCCAATTTATTAGTTGAAGTTTATCGCCAGATTTGGTGCCCAAGCAAGCTTTCCAAACTTCAACTTCTTTGGTTCCATCAACTTTACACTCACAACCTCCTCCACCTGTCCAAGTATTACTTCTTCCTTTCCAGCTGTCTAAGTATCAGACATCCTCAGCATTTTCAACCTTCACAACCGCGTCATTTCTACACTCCAAACTGCAAACTGTCCGCTGTCGGTCCGACGTCTAGAAATCTCGGATGTCTTACATGTTCCAGTTATCTGCCTGGCTGAATGTCTGTCTGTCTGTCCTGAACGTCTGTCTGAACGTCTAGTTGCTTCGCTGGTCTGCTGGTCTGCCGGTCTGCTAGTCTGCTGGTCTGGCTGTCTGAACGTCTAGCTGCTCCGCTGGTCTGCTGGTCTACTTTCCGCTGGTCTACTTCTCTGCTGGTCTACTTGTCTAGAATTCCAGCCACCTAGACTTTCCGCCACCTAGACTTTCCGCCATCTAGACTTTCCGCCACTTAGACACACACCCGAATACCCACACCCGAACACCTAATCCCAGTTCGAAGCACCCCCCGCCTGTTCCAAGCACCCCCCGCCTTGGCAATCCTACTCAAGCACACAGCCTACGAGTACCAAACACCAAGACGGCAGTATCCGCCATCGAGCTCGAAGCTCCTAACCCAGCACAACCCAGCACAGCCCAGCACGGAAAGAAATGGCTTCATGGGTATTCGTCATTCGGTTTTCGCGGAAGTGGAGAGACCAATTAGCCGCGTTGCGCAAAGCAAATTCTGCCATCAAGAAGCCTGGTCAATCCTTGCCAAACATACCATCACCGTCCCCGTCGCCGAAGACTCTTCTACTTGTCGGTTCTTCTGCGCGCAGTCCACTCAGTCTAGGCCCACGTCCACGTTACAAGAGCTCACGGAAAGTTTGCGAGCTCCTGACTCTTCCATCATCTTCTGTGGTAGAGACGGGTTCACTGCACATATTAAGGAGCCATGGAACTTCTCACTAACGCCGAAGCTATATCTGCTACACTTTACTTTGTTTGCGATGGTAAGCTTGTTTTACAGATTGACGCAGAAGGATTCCTTGCTCGGCGGAAGGTCCTCGTATGTTAAGTTGGCCGTCTAGTCTCAGGGTACCGTACAATTACCTGACTCTTGCCAGTTGAGCTACTCAGCAGTTCGAAACGTTACTCACTATAGGTAGGCAGGAAGCTTTTAGAAATCACGCTTGCGCCAGGACGGCTGACATTGGGGCCGAATAGGGATGACCGCACGGCTATATGTAATGATCCGTCGAGTTCGGAGCCGGACTCTGATATTGTGCCAAGAGAATAAGCGCATCGCAACAAGTGATCGGATTGGGATGCCAAGACAAAACATGTGGCGTCGCATGGGGCTCCTTCCACACGTAGAATAGTGACGAATTTGAAGCCGTGAGCTTTTTCGGTCCCCCCCTCAATCATTGGTCCTTGCTCGCAAATTCATCTTTACTGATAACAATTACCCATACTCCTATCAGCTTGTACTCGATGCTGATAGGCGGGTAACAACCTCGGAGACGATGGTTAGCTATCAATGGGATGGTTCGCTCGGCCCCTTCTTGCCGCAAGTCGATCTTCTGGCGATCTTCTAGAAGCATAAGAAGCACGCCTCTCCCGGCGGCTCTGACGCCTCTGATCCTCCATCCCTCCACCAATCTGCGTCAATCGATTTGCGTTCATTGTTCAATATGGGTGAGTGAACTTGTTACCGGTACTGGACAGACGCTCTTGCTAACACGCCACAGATCGAAAGGACGCTTCATCCGTTGATGAGCCTGAGAAGGGCACGTTGACTCGCAATGATAACACAACCATGGCCCACGCTCCGGGTCTCCCCATTCAGGACTACGAGGGAAAGCCAACCGAGGAAGAGCGATTGACCCTCCGCCGTGTTCCCGGTGAACTCCCTCTGGTTGCGTATTTGATCTGTGTTGTGGAGTTTTGCGAACGAGCGTCATATTACGGCGTGCAGCCTTTGATTTCCAACTTCGTCAACAAGCCTCTACCACTTGGCGGAAATGGCGCTGGTGCTACCCCGAGGGGAACGCAAGAAGTTCCTGGAGCCCTTGGTTTGGGAACGGTCAAAGCCAATGCTGTTTCACAATCATTCAGCATGCTTGTCTACGCACTGCCCCTCCTCTTTGGATATCTCGCCGATGCGAAAACTGGTCGTTTCAACCTCATTTGCTGGGGTATTCTCGTCTTTGGTGTCGCACACGTCCTTATGGTCGGATCTGCTGCCCCAACCCTGCTGCAAAGCGGAGGTGCACAAGCCCCATATTTCATCTCGGTCTATTTGCTCTCTGTTGGTGCTGGTAAGGATCCAAAATCTACTGATATGTTCAAGGTTATTAATGTCTTACAGCCATGTTCAAACCATGTGTATCGCCACTGCTGCTCGACCAAATGCCTGATAATGTTCCAAGAATCAAGGTACTAAAGACTGGAGAGAAAGTCATCGTTGACCCAGAATCTACCACCGAGAGAGTTATGCTTTGGTTTTATCTCCTCATCAACATTGGTGGCTTCACCCAAGTTGGCACGTCGTATGCCGAGAAATACGTCGGATTTTGGCTGGCTTTCTTGATCCCATTTATTCTATACCTACCCCTTCCCTTCTTCATGCTGTACCTTCGCCCACGCCTGACCCTCTACCCGGCTGAGGGAAGCAATTTGCCTGATGTATTCCGATGCCTGGGACTAGCTTTGAAAGGAGGCAGGATTGGCCGAAAGGGTTTCTGGGAAATCGCCAAGCCATCTGTTCGAGCCGCCAAAGGGTTATCTATCCCATCTTGGAATGACCAGTTCGTCGAGGATGTTCGCCGAACTTTCCAGTCCACTGGAATATTCTGTTTCTTCCCAATCCAATACATGAACGACAACGGAATTGGATCCGCGGCGAGTTTCCTGTCCACCATGTTGGTAACGAATGGAGTTCCCAATGATGTCATCAACAACTTCAATACCCTCAGTATCATTGTCGTCGCTCCCATGCTGAACTATGGCCTCTACCCCATGCTACGGAAGTACCGCATCCACTATGGTCCCATCGCTCGTATCACTACCGGTCTTGCAATGTCAACAGTTGGTGGAATTGGCTACACCGTCTTGAACTATTACGCTTACAAACTCGGGCCGTGCAAAGAGTACGGTACCACCGAATCGTGCGTTGAGGCCAATATCAAGGCGGGTGGAACAGGTGTGGCTCCCATCAGCATTTGGTGGATGGCTATCCCCTACGCCCTAGGCGGAATCTCCGAACTGTTCATCAACGTCCCAGCCTATGGAATTGCTTACTCTCGTGCACCCCCAAACATGAGAAGTTTGGTCTCCGGCATCAACCTCTTCAGCACAGCCGTTAACTACGCCATCGGTCTCGCTTGCTCGTCTGTGATTGTAGACCCGTACCTCACCTGGGATTTCGGCGGAGTCGCTATCGCTGGCGGCATCCTCACTGTCGTCTTCTGGTTCCTCTTCAAGCACATTGATAACGAGGAGTTCACTCTTGTCAAGCAGGGCGAGACGCAATTGACACTGGAGGGCACCGGGAATGTTTTCACGGAGAGCCCGCTGAACCATACCACCAACCAGCCAACCGATATTTCGAAGAATGAGCAGTATGGGATTACGCCAAAGCAGTAGATGATTAATGAGAGGAGTAGCGCTGGGCGTGAATGGAAAGAGAAACTATGTATTGATTACTCGTTAGATAAGAAAGCTGTAGAGCTATAATGTATGATATCCACTATTCACTATGTCTCATCTCGTGGCCGTGCCTTTCTTGCATCTCGCTCTCATACTTTAATCACGAAGCCCCTTTGCATTTTTTGATTACCAGTCTCTCAGCATGAGCAAAAGATTCCTGGCAGATTTCTCTTCTTCAAGCCTGGTCCAGGCCAGTATGTTGATGACTCACATATTATGAGTAATTAAAGCAAGAGCCCCAAATGACTAGGAACCGGACCATGTTTCCATTTGGAGAGCCAGTCCTCGTTTACTTTCTCTCATCAAAAATGCCACACTTCAACTACACGTGCAGAGTCCCACCTCCCCACTCTCAATCACCCCATCTCCTCATCTTCGACTCAACAATACACTGGCTCACAGCATCCGTCTCCACGTGTCCCTTGCTATGCGTCCGCGTCGTCGTATACACAACCTTTACAGACATCTCAGCTCAGTACAAAATTTCCAGAAATCCCTCAAACCAAGACTTACTTCGCTGGTGCTCGTCGCGTAGCTCGTCACCGGCGACAGGTAAAGCACCGTGCTCGTCTTGGTGTCGATAACCGTGCGGTCATCGGTTATTGTTAGGGTCGTGAAAAAGGTCGTGCAGATGGTGGAGGTGGGGCGGGCTTCGAGGGGCGTGGAGAGCGTGGATG
>QGMK01000185.1:0-36032 GCA_007825345.1 Lachnellula suecica | reverse complement strand
CCGCACTCCTTACCCAACATCCAAACCTCACTCTCTCAAAGATCCCAAACCGCTTCGCATAAGCCGTCAAGTACCTATGCACCACCTTCCCGGGTATATGGCTGCCCTTCTCAACCCCAAAGGTCTCAACGTCCATCGGAAAGTCGCTCCACTCCAGCATTCTCACAAGGTTGTTTGTTATTAAGCCTTCGTACAATCGCTCTTTGGCCCATGTCCCTCCAATTGTTTGGTGGGAGTCTAGAATTAGTAACTTGCCGTGTGGGTGCATCTCGAGATAGGTTTTGGCGATGGGTAGACCGGCGATGCCCGCGCCGATGAGGAGGAGATCGAAGCTTTCCATGGCGGGCTTAATCTTTGTTGAAAACGAGGGTTAGGGTTTGGTTCCGCGATGTTAGACTTGGGGCTTCGTGCCAGGAAGGTACGATGCTCTGATATCAAGTTGGAGTTGCAATCGTTGAGTACATTCGCTTCTGTGGTGAGTTAAATTCTTCTTGTTGTCCGTTGCCCCCCCCACAATGATGACTTATGGATAGATTGGCGCTGTATCTGTAGATACGGCGGATATGTGGAGGCTGAAGCGAAAACCATTGATCTCCATGTTGTGTTCTCTGTGTTTCCACTTGGGTTACATGGCGGGAGTGGACGTGGTACCTCAAAATCACGTTCAAATTTGTGGCATCCACTTGTGATCATCGGAGAATTCCTAACTTGTCTACAGAGAAACAAATCTATCAAGTTTGTACATTACTTCTCTTTGATTCGATAGCGGCAGTTCTTAATACATCATTGATCCGCTTTGCATATAAGGAACTAAGAAATTAAGAATATATCACTTTACTTCGAGGTAAGATCCATGCACGAACCTTGAACGCAAAGGCTGGTTACGCAGTAGGGGAGCCGGCACTCCCTATCTTTTTTAATCAGGAACTCACCACACTCATCAATTCGAGGGGTAAATTTTCCTTTGGCAGCTGTGAAGAGCACTTGCTCAGACAGGTTTCGTTGCCGAAGTGGTTCTAAATAGCATTTGATGCTGGAACTATCTCGAGATACAGTTACCTCCGAGACCGAAATAGGCCTCAAGAAAGATTACAGTTTGGTATTTTGAATTGGCAAAACAATAATACAGGACACATCAGGATACCACGAAGTAGAGTAAAGGTAGATGGATAAGATTGGAGAAAGTCCTCCCACTTTTCGGATTACCTGGACAAATCCGAACTCGTACTGTGGCTAATTGTGATTGTGTGGGGTCTTTGAGTCACTATACTAACTTAGAATATTTCGAAATTCGGTAGAGTCCATGATACAAGACTTTGTAGTTTGTTGTGAGTCACGTGGGGGTGTTCTCAACTCAAAATGTATGAGTTGAGACTCTCAGTCTCTCACAAGTCTCTGATTCCAGCTACGTGCTCAGAGATTATGCTACTTTCACATGGAATATCATTGAAACTATGCTCATCGGACGAAGTCATCTGATATCAACTCTGCGCGTGGCTGTTGGCTAGAAGCGGAAGAAACGGGAGTTGGTTTCAAGGGGACCGTTCGCTTCGCAACCACCCCTTTTCGCATCGCATCACATCACTACTTTGGCCCTTATGACCCAATAAACAGTCATCAAGAACAACATACAATGGAACGAGCAATTATAGAGTTGCCCTACGCAGCAAAATCATAGCGTCGACTAAGGAACATCATCCGAGAGTTTTCTATACGAGAGCCTACCCCTACCCCGCACGGCCACACGTAGAGCTGATGTGCGGCGGGCCGTGGATACCAGATATAACTTTTCAGGATATGCCAATTCTTAGTGCCACAAAAGTTGCTTTGCTTTCCATTGATTCATCGAATGCTTAGCTGCGGACTCGGATGTGCGCCGATCCCCACGGACTTCCACTACGGTGGTCCGACCGTACACGGGGCGCTCGCAAGCCCTCAACTATTGATTTGACCTTTACCCCAACATATCTTGAAACAATACTACGAAGTCCGTATCGGCCTTAAGTGAAGTGCGAGATAGACCGAGGACTTTTGGGAGTGATATAAGACCAGATCCCGTCAATGAAATCTTGGAACTATCATCACATCAGCAAATAATCTATATTTCCTAGAATTAGTCAACAGTCAATCACGATAATCTTTCAAAATGGTTGCATCAAACGGAACAGAAAATGGCAGCAGTGTTGCTCCCGCTGCTTCCACAAACCCATACGCCGCTATCCCAGGTCCATTGGGCATTGAGAGTGCCAGTTTGAAGGGCAAGGTCGCCCTGGTCACAGGCTCAGGTATGTACCAGCCTTACTTCGCTATGATTCAGAATTTGACTTATTTTCCAGGACGAGGTATTGGTCGCGAGATGGCACTTGAGCTCGGAAGAAGAGGAGCAAAGGTTGTCGTCAACTACGCCAACAGCTCTGAAGCCGCCGATGAAGTCGTCGCCGAGATCAAGAAGTCTGGAAGCGAGGCAATTGCCATTATGGCCAACGTCTCCGTCACCAAAGACATCATCTCGTTGTTTGCCCAGGCAGTTGCTCACTTTGGCGAACTGAACATTGTCTGCTCCAACTCTGGCGTCGTCTCCTTTGGCCATATCAAGGACGTTACCGAGGAGGAGTATGACCGCGTTATGAACATCAATACTCGAGGACAGTTTTTCGTTGCGAGAGAAGCATACAAATCATTGTCTGTTGGGGGCCGTCTTATCATGATGGGGAGCATTACTGGTCAGGCCAAGGGTGTTCCCAAACACACTCTGTACTCGGGTAGCAAAGGTGCGATTGAGACGTTTGTTCGCTGCATGGCCATCGGTATGAAAATCTCCCCGTTGTCAAATGCCTTTACTGATAAATGATACAGACATGGGGGATAAGAAGATCACCGTCAACTGCATTGCTCCCGGAGGCATCAAGACCGATATGTACCACAAGGTGTGCAGAGAATATATCCCTAATGGAGCGAACTTGAGCGATGACGGTGTTGACGAGGTATGGTTGTCTTTATTTTCAGGTTACTATGTGCTAATAAACTCAATAGTATGCAGCCACATGGAGTCCTCTGCACCGTGTTGGACTTCCGATTGATATTGCAAGAGTTGTTTGTTTCCTTGCTAGCCAAGATGGCGAGTGGGTTAACGGAAAGGTCATTGGCATTGACGGTGCTGCTTGCATGTAGAACATCAGCGGTAATTTTGCACTTCATTAGACTTTCATATACCATAGCTTCGAGAATTAAGACTTCACCAGACTTCCAAGCCATTTTGTGGGGGAAAGATTTATGAATCTTCAAAGTGAGGCCTCAACTACCCCGCTTCCATTTTGTTTTTGTTTTTTGGCCCATGTTGAGGCCCAACGGCTCGGGGAATAATCTTATGCTTTACCGAACTGCAGTAATCAACTGCTGCCTCTCAATCATACATGTTCAACAACAGATCAGCAAGCTTGGTCAACCCCACTTCGGTCCCACCACCTCTCCCATCAACAAAGTAATCCATCTCCCTTTCGACTTCCGTCATATCTTCTCCCAGGTCTTCAAATTTCGGATCGCGTCTGATATAAGCGGTCTGAATACCTCTATTTCAACAAACTTTTAGTACCTGGGTATTTTTGATCAGAAAAGCAGACTAGCGGGCTATCACTCACACGTCTCGAGCACCAAGAACATCCCATCTATGCGCCGCCACCATAATGCACTCCTCCGGCTTGCGCTTGAAAAGCTCCAGTCCCTTGAGATACATTTTCGGATCCGGCTTTGCAACGCAAAGTATCTCTGAAGATATGATGGCATTAAAGTTGAGTCCTGACGATCTTACGAGATCAATCTGAAGTCTCGTTGTCCCGTTTGCGTGGACGATGCTGAATCATGTTAGGTTTTCTTTGGGAAAAGAGGGTAGAAAATACTCACAGGTCAAACTTCTCTCGCAATCTTTCCATTGCTGGAGCCATATCTGGCCAGGCTTTGGATTGCACAAATCAGTTCAAGGTTCCTCACCACATGGGGCTGTCATGACGCCTGAAAATATACACACCTTTCTGCGAATGCCACCTCGAAACCATCTTCTGCCTTGCTTCCTCTCCCCATGACTCATACGACAGACCTTTTTCTTCTAAGAGACGATCAAGAACACGACGAAGTGTCACATCTATATCTTCGGGGGTCAGCCCACTATCAGTTCGCTTTCGCGTCTCTTTGAAGTAAGCCAGCCGCCAAGCTATTGCCATCTCCGAAGCTTCTTCGCCCCGGAGAGGCGAAGAAGATTGCGTTTCGCCGAAGCCCTCACAGATACTGGTGTGCCAGTCAAGACATGTGCCCATGAAATCAAAAAGCAGGGTTTTGGGACGAGGGAGAGCCCGTTGAGCTGCCGAAGGAGGCATACTTGTAAACGGAAACTGAAACTGAAACGTTGTCAGGGCTTGAGAACTTTTCAATTAGATACCGAGATATTGTACAAATTTATATCCTTTGAACTTGGATTTGCCTTTCAGGACATGGTAGTGGATATGAAAGGTATAGCAAGGGCGTCCAATAGGGTGGGGGCCCCACCTAAGTTCTTGCCCACGCCCTTTCATGTACTGCACATCCTATGTGCGTAATAAATCAGGAATTACAAATACTGTTTGATCAGCCTGGGCTGGGCAGACTTTATCAGAACGAAATTTTTTACGAACAGAAACAAATTACATAGATCGGCTGCAATAATTAATGTACTAGTAGAGCACCTTCCAAAAGAGCAGTAAACAAGCGTTATAATACAGGCTTCTGTAGCACCTAGCTCCATCAACACAACTCAACTTCATCATGACTCGCTGGTAGGTTATCTTTCGTTATGACTTGTCTCGTTGTACCCATTGTACGCGACGGCCACAGATGCCGGTAGTTCGAACACGCCGGGGCCTCCTCCACATACTTCAGGTTTTGGTACCGTTTTGTTTATCCCACGATTCCCCGCGATTTGATCTCCATTTGTCCATGGTTTCCCCTCCATTTCTGGAGGCTCATATAGTCCATCCATCTCTGTGGGCTTAAACTGAATACGCGGGCCTTGTACTTGGTGCTTTGCAAGTGCAGATAGCTTTGTAACCTGATGCTTTCGTTTTCGATATCGATGCAGTCCAAAGATGCCGCCGATCAACAGCAATAAGGCTAGGGCTCCGAGACCAATTCCTACTCCTAGTGCCGTGCTGTGGTTTGCTCCGCCCGCGGAAGAAGATGAAGCCGATGTGCTTGATAACGGCGATGATAATATAGAGGAAGATGAAGAAGACGCGGATGCAGAGAATGCAGATGTGGTACTTGGGAGCGTTGAAGAGCTCGAAGAAAGTGGGGAATTTGAGTTTGCGTTGACGTTGAATCCTTGAGAAAAGGCTTTGCCCTGTATCTGATTTGGATCTAACGTTGGGTTATTTGCAGTGGGTTCCCATGTCATTTGATGGCTTCCAGGCTCCGAGCTTTCGCTGTCGTCCACTTCATCGTTCGTTGGTACCCATAACACTGTTGAATTGGTAACGCTCCTGTTGTCTTGAGAACTGTTAGTGTTTTCAATTGAAAGCCAGGTGAATAACTTACACGCAAGTAGAAATGGGCTATGGACTTTTACAACGTTATTGCCTCCCCCATTGTCTTTCCGCAAGATCCACATGCTCAACAAGAAATCCGCACTGCTGCTGCCGCCGAAAGTTGCCGGATTCCATTGAACCTGAATTGTAGTATTGGCAACAACGTTATTTGGGGTTTCGAACAACCATACTGTAGATGCCATAGTGAGGGAGATCTAATGTGGCCTTTTCGGGAATGGATGGCTTTTGTATTTAGCAGTAAGAAAGCCCAACGGTTAACGCTTGGTTTGATACCGCTCACTGTATCATACGCCGCACACAATGAAACGCCAGATTAACACCGATTTATGAAGCTTCGTACCCGGCGGCGAATGAGATTGAACGACAGGGGCACATTCGAGTACTTGATTGAGTGTCTGGTTCCGTATCTGCATGACTTCAGTGGTAACAGCCCCAGAGCCCCATAAATAGAAGCCCAAAATCGCCTTGACCTGAGACTCCGCCACGCCAACATTGAACAGAACGCCCGAGTACTTGCGAAAGACATCGCGGAGATAGACCATGATAGGGAACCGCCCCCGGGACAAGTCAGTGGGGAATGAGTGGAATGAGCCAGTTGTACTTTTCATAGGGACCTGCAGTGGAGGATTTGCTCAGGAAAAGGAAATTTGTGCCATGGCTCTTTACTGTCTATAAAGGGGTGTGGAGTCTTTCGTGCCGCGTCAAAGTTCGCGATATTTGCCTATTCGAGCTTTGGTTAAGCTTTCAACTTGCCGACTCAGGGGCCTTTCGGGTCATTTGATTCGCCAAACGAGGTACTGTATGTATGGTTCGGAATGATCACGTAAATGTATTCTTTTTTAGCCGCACAGAGAACAAGGTCCAACGGCGCGGCGCCGTGCATGGAGCTGTCCTAATTAGCTCCCGCATGCTTCGTAAATTATAATGCAGGTACTTTATCTATGTTATATAAGCTTAAAAGCACGGCAGCACGAGATAATGTACTTTGTACAGAGAGTTAAGGTATAGTAAGAGGCCTCCTGGACGTGCAACGGGCCGGAGCCTGCGTGTCTCCATACGCCCAAATACGCCTCTCATGTACACCGTAATTACTCACGGATCCAACCCACATAATAAACAAAATTACCGACAGTCATATCTTCTCCAAAATTGCCAGTCGCGAAGCATGTCATTGACTACAATCTTGACGATATAAAAATAGAAGGCCATTCGGTCGGTGGGTTGGGCGGCGGTTCAGGGCGGATTGTGATTGGCTGGATAAAGTCACATTGTTGGCACTTTGCGGGGTGACGGTATACTAGCAGGATGAAACAGTGTTGGAAACGATGTTGGTTGGTCTATTACTCATCAAGCCTTCATTTTTTTATTCCTCTCTTTTTTTCCTATCATTGAAAAAGTTCAGAAAATTTTACGGCCTTTTCTTCAACAGACTTCTCCAAATAGAGCATGTCAGCATTTTTTCGAATACTTCTCGTTGCGCAGCTTTCACTTACTGGTGTACGCGCTGCTATCCAATCTTGTGTATGGAAAACTGGCTTGGTTGCTGATGATTATGTTCCCGTATGTATATTCCGCTCACTTCTTTTCTTATTACGTCGTTTCGGGAGTATTCGAGAATTTCGGGAGTCGATAACCCCTAATCGAGATCTTACATAAGTTACTCACTCCCGAGTACTCCCGAGACTCCAAAATACTTCTTCATCAAGCAACTGACAACAAGAACTTGCAGTGTGCCAATTCGACGGCGACATCAGGCTCTTGCTGTTATCATGGGGAAGCTTGTTTGAAGTCCGGATTGTGCTACGGAAGTTTAGGGTTGATCTATCGAGGTGCATGCATTAATGAATGGGGAGGCGATTGTCAAACTTCTAACATTTGTGAAGATTGTAAGTTTTCGGTGGAGTATATGTTTCAAAGCTAATATCTATAGTTTCAAGTCGCCCCCGATGGCGGGTCAAACGGTGAGACTATCCCCTCAGTTCACAGCACTGTTGCCCTTACTTCCTTTTCATATTTAGAGAAGCCCTAGTACAAAAGACTTAAGACATTTCTGAATTGCCCACATTACTGACATCTGAAAGTCTTACCCTGTCCGATTGCGGTGCCTAATGGGCAAATGCCCAAATGGTCTTACTGGTGCGGGCCAATGAATGTCACCGCATGTACGGAGGGTACTGGTCAGTTCTTCCAGATCGATGCTGGAATTATGACCAAAATGCTCGGAGTCGCTTCAACACCAACACAAACGGTCACGGTAATGTCAACATCAACAACCGACCCACTGTTGCCATCGACAGGAGTTTCAAGCCCGACAGCAAACTCGAACCAGGCAAGTAGCACCGACCAGGTAGACAGCTCGAACCAAGCTCAGCCTACTCACTTTGCTGCTTTGGATTGCAAAGGAAACAATGGTGCAGCTATTGGTTTGGGGGTTGCGCTAGGAGTTCTTGCTCTTACATGCGCATTTGGTGGAGTTTGGGGCTTTCTTCTACATCGGAAACAGAAGGGGCAGCTCGCGCCCTCGGGAACGCAAAATTCCGACCCAGTATACATCGAATACAAACAAGAAATGGGTGGACAACCGCGATCCGAGATTGGGGGATCTGGAGCTTACCTGGCAACGCCATTTGAACTTCCTGGAGAGCGAAGACATGTACGATAATTCGTCTCTGCTACTGCGTAACAATCGCATAATATGTCGCATGTGTGAGCGACATTGGTTAGCGAGGTAAGTTCCAACTTGAATTTCAGCGAACATGTAGGCTAACAAATCAGGTAAGGCATATTTTAATGATCATTAAATACTTCTTGTGGGGGTATCGATTCAAGGAGGATAGTATTATCTTGCGACGACCTAGTTACACGGCGTCAGTTATACCATTGAGGGCAAAATTGAAAACTACTATCTGCGCCTAGCCGTCAACCTCTTTTGCTTCATATGTGAGTTTCGAAAATTCAGTCTCCATGAATAAAGTTGATTTTTCTTCCTTTTTATTCCGTGTTGATTGTACACTGTCTTCTGTCGACAACCTACCCTCGCACGCCGCACTTTAGCCACAATGATCAGGTCCAGGGTTTCGCCTGTACTCATTGTTGTTTGTACGAGCGTCCCTTTTATTCTTTGGTTCATCATTACCCATCAAAACAGCAACGAAAGTCTTCTGGGGCATGTTCCGGAACTCTCAGAGTGGTCTCCCCGTGTCAGCCACTCTCTCTAACGAACAATGGCGATACCACTTCCGAAATCGGGCGCGCGAGTAATGCTACGCTGGGTGCACTTTTTTCTGTCCTTATTTTCTTGATGAAGCCTGACTCTTTGGTCATTTAGTTCGAGAAAGTCATGCTAAGAATACAAGCGTTCAAAATTAACACTCTTTTCAACCAACAAGATCTAAAAAGAAGTTCTTCCTCGAAGATCTTGAAATTACATTGATTATATTGGCACTCAATATCCGCAAATTGGCTCGCAGCTAGGAACGACTCCCGACGTCCTGCCCCTCTCAACTTCTAGCCCTTTCGTGTAGCCCCACCTTCCACCTGCCCCGCTTCTTGAAGCATTGTGTCTTCCGTACGCTTTATGTGCTTTCCAAAGCTAGAAATGTACTTCGTTCTCTGATGAAATAAGTGTCAAAATAACAACTCCGGTTTCACTAGCGTCCAGCTTGAGTGACAGGAATTTAAATTGGTAATGTCAGCGTAAAACTGTTTGTTATACACCAAGCTTGCTGACGCTTTATTCGGTCAGAAAACTCGTCCTTGTCACTTCATCGATGTCTTCCCTCCACCTTATTCAGGCCAAAGCTAGGGAATGTTCCTTCCGATTTGACCCCACCATGCTACCTTAGGTGTCCTGACATATCCCCGTGCAGTTCAAAAGGTTTTCGAAGTCCTTCACTTGTCTCTGCTATTTCGGAACGCTGCTGCCCATCTATCTCTTGCCGGTAATCCGCGTACAGCGGCCGTGGGTTGGAATCTGATTGCTCAATGCTGCCAATTGGGCCTTCAGATGGCGAAATAACAAAAATGCCCAGATTCCTCCCACTACACAGGTAAGAGCGAGCACTCCAATTATCACCCCCAGTCCAATTGTTACCCCATTATTCGTCTTGCTTGATGGTGCAGTACACGATGTGGTCTCGGCCTGGTTTGAGCTTCCTGTTGAAGGCAAAATGGAGGTTGACTCTGAAGCTGTTGGCGCCGTCGTTGACGCTGCAGAGCTTGCTGCAGTCGTATTTGCGATCTTGACCACAGCACCAGGCCAGTAATGATCAGAAGGTACCGGGAGAAAGTGGCCCTCGCCCTGGGTGCATGCAGTAGTATTCGTGGCACCGCACCACCAATTTATTGGTGGTTGCGAACCTAAGTTATCGATCGCACATGGGTAGACTTTCAGATGTCAGCTTTTTT
Source organism: Lachnellula suecica (assembly GCA_007825345.1). Classification (NCBI taxonomy): domain Eukaryota; kingdom Fungi; phylum Ascomycota; class Leotiomycetes; order Helotiales; family Lachnaceae; genus Lachnellula; species Lachnellula suecica. The sequence continues at coordinate 26,052 of QGMK01000185.1, read as the reverse complement.
GAAGAATTATGGAAGTCCTTCTGGCTCCAAGGTTCGTGTTTGGAAACCACCTTGAGATACAAAACGACGTTGAATCGAGATGACACCATTGTGGTAGGAATAGAGAGGAAGGTACGTACTGTTCGCCCAATTCTCAGAAACTTGAGCGCACAAACATTAGCTTCGAACTTTTGCTGCGCATGTCAGAGGATCAATCAACTTACTATCCTCGCAGATTCCGAAACCTGGACAGTCCGCGTCCCATGAGTTTATACATGCTCCTCGGTAGACGAGTCCATCTGGCGAAATGCATAGTCCTTCGGCGAGGCATGCCTCGCCATTATTACAGCAAGCCCCCGATTTTGCAGACGAGTTTGTGCAGGGAGCGTAGCCATCAGCAAGCTCCCCGCTCTTCCACACACACTTCTGCGTCACAGCAAACACGCCAGCAAGTGAAAGCTGCACCAATAAAAGGACTTGCAGCATTTCAAAGATGATCTGGGAAGTGAAAGCTGGTGTTTAATTCGAAGAGGGCAAGAAAATACGAAGGAAAGAAAGAATGTTGTAGGACGAGAAATCCTGAAGAGGTTTGATTGACCGGAACTGCTGCGCCACCAACCAACATTACATGAGCTTACTCGTATCTTTGGTCGAATCACAGTGGCTAAGATACCGTGGCCAGGTCAAGTATCTACTAACCCCGGTGAACCAACATTATCTGAGATTATGCTGATGGTTTGCATATTACCCCTGTGGAGGGGCTTTTGAGACCATGACATTCTTAAAATTTACTATGCAATAGGAAGTTGATTTTTTACACGGAAGAAAATGTACATCAAGGTCCAGCTTTCATCCCGGATTGAGGCGTCTTCTCTCAGATTCCAAAAATAAATGCCGATGATGGAGTGAGGATGGGCAGTGCAGTTGCAGTACAGTAGCCGGGCGCTTATCGCAGCAGGGGGGCGCTGTAATTCAGGGCTATGATCGCTAAATTTCAGACGTAGACCGCTAAGCCACAGCAACTCGTTGGCTCGTTTTAAGCTAAAAACCTTCAGGAAGAGCCTGCAGCACACCCGAAACACCAACATCAGGCATACACCCAATTTGAAACCGTACGAAATTAGGTAGGCTCTGTAATAGGCCTCGAGAAAGATCCTAGAAGTCCCGTGACGAGGGGCTCACTGACTACCTTTTCCAGTCTGAAGTGCAAGATTGAGGCTCGTAAAGGTGATCATAGGAAGTACGACTTATACTATGCTCTATGAAGACGTTTTATGAAATAGTTTGGAGTCTAGAGTAAGGCGCAAAAGAGCTGGATTCTGTTTTCATCACAATGACCCGGGAAGACTCAAGAGTTCGCACATTGGTATTTCGACACACACCCAGACGAGATTTTTGTCTTGAAAGATGAGAATTTCTTTCCTCTCGACGAATTAAATCGCGTGTAGATGCATTGAACTGGCTTGCAAAGTATGTTTTGAGTTGAAAAGATTATAGTTTCAGTTGCAAACGAGAAAATGGGCTCTAACCTCCCAGCAGGTGACATTATGAGAGCTGAAGCTCATCTAAAAAAAGCTTTGTTGGCAGTAGAATTTCGAAAAACAGTGCCTTGTAATCAAGGGTGAGCATATTTCCAATATTCTCTTACCCATATTCAAAGAATTTGCATCGTAGAGGCCACACTCGTGGAAACACACGGAGAGACTTAACTACTCAGCTGAACATTGATATCGAACTTGCGATAGTTGTACTATGCAGGCTTGATACTCTTATGGGTAGAAACTTAGTAAGAATCCGACATGGTGTCTCCACAAGCGGCGCAGGCCTGAGTTGCTAAACAATCATTGAGATATCAAAACAGGGACTGGGAGAGGGCTAGAACGTTACTAATTATGCCTCCTCAAGCATCCCTAAAGAAAAAAGCCCCATGAATATTCGTCTTAGAACTAGAAGTCTCAAATCCGATGGCCGCGTCACTTTTTGGAAGGCTGACAAACGGGAACGGGGCAGCAGGCTCTCCTAGGGCGAGTTGATAATAGCTCGAAAAGATACTATCTTGCGGCACGAGACCTCCTTCCAAATTCGCGGCGGGCGGGTTGTAATCTCCACATCTTTCCGCCTCTATTTGAACAGAACGGGGCAGCAAACGCTAGGCAACGCGGGGTCTTGCCGTCTAAACGGAAAATCTAAACAGAAAGTTCGAGTTCTTCACCTGCAGTTTAGGAGAATCAGGAGCGGAATAGGTCGGATTAGGGGACATATATGAAGGTGAGCGACTAGAATAGTTTGATTATAAGGCTTTGGATTAAAAATTAGCAATGAAAAGCAAACGTTTGATCGTGATCACGAGATAAATACAACTGAGCATACTAATCCCGAAAGGGAAGCACTGTCAGGGATTTCATTTTCCGTCTAGCCCGAATGGGAAATTTCGGCCAGCAACTATTGGCATCTTGGCAAAGTGGCTAAACCTCGATCGTAAGATTGGGATGAAGCGATTCGATGAGCCTCAAGCTGCAACCCCGAAGGCTCGTCCCATGCAATTTGTTCGTCCCATTATGCTTATGCGGCGTTTTTGTGGCGGAATGCCCCACAAAGAGTATAGATAACAATGAGCCAGTCTCAGATATGGGCCGGTTGATTTCAATCTTCTCTTCTTTTTCTGAACTTTCCTTGACATTTTTGTTTCTATCACATTCGTTTTTGCATCAGAAATGTTGCTGAAGTCATTCGTTTTTGTTGGCGGATTCGCCGTGGCTGTGGCCAAAGTGCAGTTAATGGCATAACCTTCTTTCTCTAGATCCGGGGCTGGACTAACAACTCTCAGGGCATAAACATCGCCGGATTTGATTTTGGTTGCCAAATTGATGCAAGTCTGGCTATTACTCACCTCAAAATCGAATGAAGACTCATAATAGATGCAGGGAACTTGTCCAATATCGTCAGCTTCACCTCCACTGTCAGCGCTCGGTGGCGGAGATGGGGCTGGACAGATGCAGCATTTTGTGACAGATGATCAAATGAACATCTTTCGTTTACGTGAGTGAACATCCCACGCGCTCCAAATACTTCCAGAACTGAATTCTTCCAGCTGTTTCCTGGCAGTATCTAGTCAATAACCAGCTTGGCGGCACACTCGATAGTACCAATTTGGGAAAGTACGACCAGTTGATGCAGGCATGTCTTGCTACAGGCGCATATTGTGCAATTGACATACACAACTTTGCACGGTTCAACGGAGCCATCATTGGGCAAACTTCTGGTGGACCAACAAACGATCAATTCGTTGCTCTATGGACTGAGCTTGCCACGAAATACAAGAGCAATACCAAAGTTGTGTTTGGTCTCATGAATGAACCACACGCCCTCGATATCGCAGCTTGGGCGGTCACTGTCCAGCTTGTAGTTACGGCGATCAGAAATGCGGGAGCCTCTACGCAAATGATGCTTCTTCCCGGCACCGATTTTACCAGTGCTGGAACCTTCGTCAGCAGTGGATCTGGTGCGGCTCTGATTGGTGTGACCAACCCCGATAACACTACGACTGGACTGGTGCTTGATGTTCATAAGTATCTCGACGTTGATAACTCTGGAACGCATACGGACTGTACAACCAATAACACAGATGCATTCGCTACTGTTGCAGATTTCCTGAGACAAAACAGCCGACAAGCTCTAGTCAGTGAGACAGGAGCAGGGAGCTCCGAGTCTGTAAGTCTCAAAGCTCTGCTTTTTCTTTGAGCTCATCTTGCTGACAACCCCGAAAAGTGTTTCACCGATTTTTGTGCTCAGAACACTTTTCTTAATCAGAACTCAGATGTCTTTTTGGGTTACATAGCTTGGGCAGCGGGTAGTTTTGCAACGTCTTACAACCTGAGTTTGACTCCCTCGAAGAAGAATGGAAAGTTTGTGGACAATGCTCTTGCTTCCCAATGTGTTATTGCCCCCTGGCTTGGGTTTACTCCCTCGTCATCAAGCAACACACCTGTTTCTACAGGTGTTTCATCACCCACGGCCTCATCCGGTAATATAAATGTGATAGCTACATCAACTGGGACGACACTAACAACAACATCAACAGGGGCTTCTTCCCTTACATCCGTATCTTCATTCGCAACCGTGTCATCTTTTGCGACAATATCGTCCTCATTTGCAACTCTGACATCACTTGCAAGCATATCATCGCTCGCGAATTTCACATCGAAAACCTCGGCCTCGTCGACTTCGGCGGGGACAACTTCAGCATCGTCACTGGCGAAATCTACAAATGGCGCCAATCCCGGAACAATCACAGGACGAATGATGATTGGAGTTGGTGCCATGCTGGTGGCTGGATTCCTGTGATGGACCAAAAAGAACTTGATGTGTATGATGCACATTCTGTTTCTGGGGCATTGTCCGCGCCCCTACTGTGCTTCAGGTCGGCGGGCCTAGAGGACTGGGAGGGAGAATAAAGGGCATTAGCTAACCTAGGCTGGCTTCTACTTTTTTAGCCACAGCACATCTGCAAGAGAGGAGGGCGAAGTGCAAGGGTGCTGCGAGAGACATCTGCCTCAGCCTAATTAGGCCGCAATGTACTGGATCACAGAATCGAATACAATCGTCCGGTCCGCCCAATCTGTAGTTCATACATCTAATCTTGTGTGATGTAGCAGATAAGTGTTGTCTAATTTTCTTTCAACACTCCCCTCAAAGATGCCTATCGTCAATCATAGAAGAGATGTCATACCCACAAATATCAAGGGTCGCCGCACTCAAATTGGAAACTGACTGGGTGCAAGCGATACAAGGAGCTAGCTGCTGACTGAAGGTCACTAGTGGCTGCAGGGTCGGGTTTGAAAAGGGGGCGGGGTATTGCTAAGCAAGTTAAGAATGGCCTCCCTCCTAACTCTCTATGCAGACCAAACGAAGATGAGCAACTGTTCACAGATGGTACTCATACCGTGGTATCTACCGTGTTGTCCCGCGAAATTCAGCATCTCACCACGGACAGTGCTGACCGGGAAACTCCGCGTGGATGCTGAGCCTATGCAAAAGGGCAGTAGGAGACATTTCCATCAGACCTCAGCTTTCTCGTCCTCCATATGTATTTCAATCTCTAAATTATCAAATGTATTCACGGTCATATGACGGAGTGGAACTTTCACCCTAGCGCTTCAGTCAGGAATATACGTCCATGCATGATATCCCTAATCCTCTAGCTTCGAGGTAGTGTTACCATGCCACTTCAAAGCTGAAGCCTAGAATATCGATCCACGTTTTTATGGCTGACTATCGTCAACCAACTTCGGAGGTATTATCTTGGAGAGCCACAGTCATTCGGCAGCCTGAAATAAAATAGAAAATTAAACCAGGAACAGCCGTTATGTTTCGGACTGTAGGGCCAGTCGAAGCCTTTCCCCAGATTGTGATGCAGCCCAATCACAAATACTCGAGACCAAGCAACAGCGCCACGTCTGCCCGCATATGTATCAGTCACCCCATCGGCCAACAACGTCTTCGTAAGCCTCATTTTTCGCGATCCCATCCGGCTCACGATTATCAAGGTCAGCCTTTCTGCCGAAACATTCCTGCGCAAATAGTTGGATAATCGAAAAGTCAAAGGCAATAGTCCTGTCAGAGTGAAAAACGCTCTCTTCGATCCTCCAGCAGCCAAAGTCCATAGATACTTCTCAAGTACCCAAATTAAACTCCGACACCGCTCGCCCAAAATGGCCCAACAACTTTTACCCGGTGCTTTCATCTTGGAAGCTGCGAACATAGGTCTATGTGCCGCAGCTACTCTATCCGCTTTCGGGTCCAACCAGAGAATTAAGGACCTTGCTTCAAAGATATCTCTGTCCGCTACAGTTCTAAATGAAGCCGGCAGGGAAGTCGAGGCAAATGCGGGGTATTTCAAGGACGTTCTCGAACAGAAATTTCGAAACATCACAGTGAAATGCAAGAAAGACTACGAGACAGTGCTCGCGGCGATAGAAAAGACTAGCTCATGGACCAAAGATAACTCTTTGGAAGAATCTGAGGACCCTCCTAAGAGTTCATGGAAAAAACTACTCTGGGGTTTGGGGATGGATGAGAGGACGTTCAGTGACTGGGAAGATTCTTTGGATGAAGGAATGGATCAGGCGGCAATGTTGCAACATATCGTGACGCTTGTCATCCTTCAGATTCGTGGTCAAGAGTAAGTCACAGTATCTCCGCTCTTCTGTGATCATTCGTGGATGCCTAAGATTGGACTAACAATTTCCACAAGACGTGGTTTAACGACACCCGAGGAAAGCCGCCTTCGGCGTCTCAAGAAAAGCATGCCAGATATACTCGAGGCTCTCCGAGATGCAAACATTGGCTCGATCATGGCATTCAGCCTAGTTGAATCATCGACGGCGGTAAACGTCGTCCAAGTGCTTCAAGCTGCAAAATCAGCTGCCGAGGGAGAATCTTCTTCCAATGACACAGCAAGTACGACGACATCTATCACGGTACGAAACTCATCGCGAGATAATGTCCTGGCATGGATGAAGAAAGAGTAAGAATGTTGATTCCATGAAGCATTTTTCGCGTGCCCAGGTTGACATAAATAGATCAGAGAGTCCCATCAAGCCACCTCCTGTAGCTGCCCCTCCTGTGGTGGAGGAAACCCCCTCTTCGCCCTACAAAACAAGCGTTATCTTCGAAATGCACAGAGCAGGCACCAACGTGCGTGCAGCTACCAGGCAGACAAGATTCCGAATACTCGGACTTCCGTTCAAGATTAACCGCAGCGAGAAAGAATTGTTGTCTTGGTTGGAAAAGGTTCCTGCCACGCAGGATGACATAAAAGCATATCTGCATACCAGCAAACCCAACGGAGTATCACAGGGGGACTCACCCCTTGAGGTGTTGATGAAGGCTTCCCCTGTGATGAGCCCAGCAATTTATCAGCTTGTGAACAAAATGAACGAATTCAGAAGATACGAGCCCTATGCTTGGGTTGTTGAGCACTTTGCAACTTTAGAAAAGGCACAGAAGCCAGGACGTCGATTTTGGAGGCGGAAGGGAAAGGGGGAAGACGGTTACATTGTTATCCTAAAGCGCGATAATGGTGTGCCCCCACCACCGGCTATCAACTACAGGGGCCCAGCCTACGGACCTCCTGGAGGGCCCCCAATCATTGTAAGTTCCTTGAGTCTAAATTGGACAGCGTGCAGAGTTCAGAACTAAAAGACAAGAAAATAATCTTACTAACCAATTCGTGACTTACAGGTCATGGGCTCTGGATCTGGAAAGCGTAAATCGGCTCCTACAGCAGGCAAGAAACCGGCTGCACAAATTGATCTCACTCAAGAAGAGACGGAGAAAGTCATCAATGATTTCTTGGCATCTTGCTCAACACTCTATGATGGAATTGCTGTGGGTGAACGGGGAGCTGTGTTGAGAGCAATCGAGCTTCCTAAGGAAGATGATGGTTATGATAGCGACGACACTTCAAGCTCAGGCTCGCGTTCTTTGGTCGATGACTGAGTTCGAAGTGTCAGAGATCAACGGCTGATGATGGTTGCTTACTCTCCTGCAAAAAGCTTGCGCTTCTTCAAGTACATATGACATACGACTGTACTAGCTCCTCTCTACGGCATAAATAATACACGAATATGCTGCATATTCATGCCAATGTGATTGCAATTCAACTGGAAAGCTATGACCCAAGTAAGATTCTCACTATTTCAACGCAACTCGTCTTTTAGTTGGTGCATTGAAGAAATATCAGAAATTACCCAATGAGGCAAACGCACTTCTGAAGTGCTTTGATTCGCCCGCTTCGCGGCAGTCATCCGAAGCGGGGCATACACCAGTTTTGTACTTGCTCGCCTTCAATTATTTCGTCTTGAAATTTTGACTTCGTCCAAGTAAATGGCTGCGATCAAGAACTTTGGAAAGGCCTTGAATCCTTTTCACCGCAAGTCAGAAAATGAACCCGAGCCAGCAAGATTACCACAAGCCGAAGATTTGTCACCCGAGCTCCTCTGCTTATGCTGCCAGGCGATCTTCAAAACTACACCCGTGAAACCCAAAACCCAAGATGACTATCCCAATCCCCATCATCCTAACGGGGAGCATCTTTTGAACGCAGTCAACATCGGGTGCCGTCTTTGCGCTCAATTATTGCACTATGCCCGACGTTCTTTCACAAAGCTCCCACCGGAGTCTCGTAACGCGGCCCATACCTTGATTGGAACCATGTCATACCGGATTGAAATGGAAGATGATGAGTTTTCGGCGCCCATGCTTGTGATTCAATGCATGGAAGCCCCTGGTACAGCTGGTGGTTTACTTGGGATCACGGATAAGGAAGACAGTGCAAAGGCTTTGCTTTTCTGGAAAGACCTTGTTTCCTTTGAGATGGTGTCCCATTCTGGTAAGAACATGCTTCATCTTGGTACATGATATCATGATTAACCTCGAGGGTCAGATATACATGCAGAATCCCATCGGAGAGGCCGCATGGAAGATAGTACTCGCTCAAGTACGACTTTGAAAGTCTCTCGAGACTGGATTCAGATGTGCCAACAGAAGCATTCTTCTTGCCGTCAAGATCTACCAAAACCTTTCTTGCCAACACGACTGCTTGACATTGGTGTCGAAAGCGAAAGTCTTGAAATTGTAGCGCCGACCAGCGCTCGTTTGCAGTCCTCGTCAGAACTTCCCCAGAATACACCCTATGCAACCCTTAGTCACTGCTGGGGCCGCAGAGGAACGCCAACTCGACTGTTACTTGATAATATGGCGGACATGATGAAGTCTGTGGTGGTTGCTGACTTGCCCGCGACCTTCCGCGATGCCGTTACGATTGCCAAGGCCATGGGAGTACAATATATCTGGATAGACTCATTATGTATCATCCAAGACTCAATCGACGACTGGCGGGCTGAGTCCGTAATGATGGACAAGGTGTACAAGTCCGCGCTTTGTAACATCGCGGCCACCGCCGGATTCAACAGCGCTCGAGGGTGCTTCTCCAAGCGGCAGCCAGACATTCTACAGTCTATCAAAGTCCAATTACACTGGAGTTTGTCTTATTTACCACAGTCTCACTACTATTTGGTGCATTCAGACTGGCAAAGAGACGTTCTCCTTGCACCTTTGAACAAACGTGGCTGGGTCCTTCAGGAGAGGCTTCTCTCACCTCGAGTACTGCACTTCACAGCATCACAAGTATATTTCGAATGCAACCAGGGAATTTGTTCCGAAGACATACCCTCCAGAGTGCTGGTCAAGAACGACTTCAGTACAAAACTGCGTGAGGGCTTGACGAACACTGAAACGTACCTCAGCCCCTACACAGCACCTGATTATTCTCGCCGAGACAACAGAATCTTGCGAGCCTGGTACAACACCCTCGGTTATTACTGCAACATGAAATTAACCAAAGAAGAAGACAAGTTAATTGCGATTGCGGGCATAGCGAAAGAAGTACAGAGAGTCACAGGCTGGAAATACTTAGCGGGGTTGTGGAGATGGGAGATGGAAAAGCAGCTCCTGTGGTGGACTTGGAAAGGACACAAAAATCAGGCCAAAGAAATTGAGTATCGAGCACCTTCTTGGTCTTGGGCATCAATTTCCACCGATGAATACATCCGCTTCTTCGATTCCACCCCCGGGACAAACCCACCCTTAGCACCTCGGGGTTTTGAGTCCAAGGTTCTGTGCGAGGTCACAAATGTCGAAGTGACTACAGAAGGTGGCGATGAAATGTCACCAGTGACCAGTGGAACCCTTCAAATACGAGGCAAACTGCACGCCGCGACCTGGGGCAAAAAGATTAGCAAAACGAGAACAAGCCTCGTTGTTGGTGGAAAAGCAACCACATATTTCTACCTAGACTTCCCAATCGAAATTGGGCCACCAAAGATTTGGGTCCTTCCAGTGTACCAGCATAAGGTAGACTACAGTGAGCCGACAGGTATTGAAGTTTCTGGATTAGTCTTGCTTCCAGTGAGTGAACACAAGGGTATTGCGCGATATCGGAGGGTGGGATATTTCGAAGCGGATCTGGTCCAGTTTGAAGAGAGCCTGTGGAGGAAGGCAGTTGGATTGAGGGACAAGAAGTTTTTATTCCCTGAAGAGACTATTATTATCATCTGACAGAAAGTAATCGAAGCCTAAGGCAACTAATGATGACGATAGACATCTTCATTCCACCACCAAGGTTCCTTGACCACCAGATCCATTGGCGATCCTTGGCCTACAACTACGCTTGGTAAGCCATAAGTCAGTGCCGGAACCCAACACTTCTCCGTCCTCTCCCCAGGTAGTATCAAGGGAGTCTTATCCGGCCCATCTCCGTGTACGTGGTAGAAGCAACGTTTCTCGAGGTTGTCAGGAGTGTAGAAATCGAAAACGTTTGAGTATGGGAAGGCCGACAACCCGTAATTGGCTCGTACCATACGCCACATCTCTCGGGCTTCAGGATGCATTATGCAAAGAGTAGCGAGAAACTCATCGGAGCTGCGTCTCGTTTGAACATCGTAAGTTAAGTGTGCCAGACAGAACTTCCGCAGAGGCGAATTGGGCTCGGACGACTTTGTGAGTAGAAACGCTCTTCCGATTCTGTTATGGCTCATAGGATCGGAAGCCCGTAAAACCTTTTCGAAAACGTCCATAGTTTTGTTCTTCAATCCATTGCAATCTATAGCGACAGCAAACCCGTAGAGCTCGATCAACTCATCCGGGTTCCAATATTCCGACGGTGGAAAATGTGAGCCTGCGCCGTCAAGGGCCACGGGGCAAATCTGTCTTGTGTATCCCCATAAGATGAATGTCTCTGTGTTCTTGGGAGTAGTATCCTTTACAATGGCTTTAGGCACCCCACCGTAGCGTACTGAGTCTTCCATAGCTGTTTTTACCGTCGTTGCAAGGGAGGCAAACAAGGCTCCGTGAATGTAGTAAGAACGTATGGCGTTCCCCGTGTAGTTGTTCGGCATCGAACGATTTTGAACCATAACCTCGAGGGTAATCATCTCATTTCCGAGTGACCTACAGTGAATTTACCAGTTAGCATGGTCTTCAAGTGCACTTAGGGCAGAGGACTTATTACGCGCAGTATCCGATTGGAGTGGGAAAAGCCATGGTCAACTAGATATGAGGTTGTAACCGGAGCTGCAGATGATGGTGATAGCGATACTCGTCGTTGTTTTGGCAGCGGAGATCATCTTGTCGAAGGTCCCGAGAGAGGTCATGATTAAATTACGAGGAGAAGGAGCATTCTGGAGGCAAATAGCCTTCGAGGTTGCGGACGGCAAGATCGACTACCAGTGAATGCGAGACTAAGCATATCGCTGGTATCACGATATACAATGTTCGTAGTATGTGTGATTTTCAGGGTACTGTAAATGTTCCACTGCTTGTAGCACATTCAAAATACCGAAAAAACCGACATTGATAGCAAAAAATGAGACTGCAAAGGTTAGAGCTCCGGTAATTTAGTCTTTACGGCCAGTGTTTCCGCACGCTCTTACGAAAGAACAATTTGGTGGAAAACGTTCCTCAGCTTAGTATCTGCGGGAAGCTTGATATGATCCCTGTGACTAAAAAGCTCTTGCAAGTTGAGCCAATTGAGGAAAGGGGAAAACGAGACGGGCATTTCATGGTGAATATAGAAGATTCAACAGCAGCAAACTCCCAAACTTGGAAACTCCCAGATTTAAGACACGATACTTCCTAAATCCTTTTCCTCCTTCACTTTTTCCCATCCTGTGCCGTTTTCAAATCCTAACAATTAAAATTCAAAAACACACCCCTCAACCCCGCACCATTCAAAGCATTAATATACTCCGTCCACCCCACACTCCCAGCCCCAGTCACCCATCCGGCATACTCAATCACAAAGTTCAATCCAGACCCACAGCTCTCACTATTAATCGTCGTGCTCTGCCCTGCCGCAACCGTCACGGTGCCAAACAAACTACCCTTCTGGACATTGTTCCACGTAGGAGCACCGGCCGGGAGCGAGGGCACGGTGTAGACGTCCAGGGTAGGCGAGACACCGCTGAGGTTTGTGAAGGGGTTGTTGGACGGGAAAGTGATGCCGAGGGTGCAGCCGTAGGATCCTGATGGCGGCGTGGTGAAGCCGATGAGGGAGGAGACTTTGTTGATTACTTGACCTAGAGCGGTTCTATTAGTACGGTGCTAGGTATTTGAACTGGGAGGACTTACCTGTGTTGCTGACGCTCTGAGAGAGGGAAATTGACAGGTCACCTGCAGCGGTGTTTGAGAAGGAAGTGTCTGGCGCGGCTTGTTGGAGTGAAATTTGTGTTGATGGGAGGTTGATGGTTCCGCAGACGCGAGGCTCGAGGGCTTGGTCTACTGGGAGGGCTGAGGTAAATGCTGCAAGAGCCGAGAGGAGGATGGTTGGTCTGGATAGCATGATTGTTTTTTTTTCAAAGTAAGAAATACTATTCAGATTGAATTCAAATGCTGGAAATTATTGTTTGGCTACTTTCACCAGAGAGATCAACTCAATGTATTTATATATCCATTCCGGACAGGTCGGGGAAATTGCAAGAGAAGCGGTGTTATAATACAACACTGTATAACCCTGAATACGAAGCACGCGTGTGGCGTGCCTGGAATGTTGCGTGCAGCGCTGCATGCAGGGTCCAATGCAATGTCATGCAGTACCCCTCACGCTGTGTTAGACATCCGTTACTCAGCTCAGCATCAGCTCATGGCGCGATCTGTAGTCTGCGGCTGAAAGACTCTTACGTTTATTTAATCTAGAAATAGATGCTGAATGCCAAATCTCGTATTGTTGGAACATGTGAGGAAATGCTAAGCCCACGCGGCGTAAGCCGGAGGCTTGAGCTGAAATATGGTGACCAACTATGGTATCTAGGAAGTTATGAGAGAAACAAAAGTTTTTAAGGTGATTATAATGCTGATGCCAATGCTGACGCCGATGTAAAAACGCCTCACTATTATTATACTCCACCCGCCACTCCGGGCATCTTCAATACTACACATCAACAATCGTTTAGACAAGGCTCTGTATAGCTGAGCTACCACCCAGATTTCCCTTATGATTGGTGCGGATGTTGACGTTTTCGCCGATGGAGATGAGCTGGAAACTTCTGAATGTCCTGCCATCGTTTACAAGCTGGTGTCTTAAATGCTTGCAGAAGATTTCCCGAACCTTTCATTTTTGAAAGGGTGGGACGATCAAGCCTCACGCTCAAGTGAAATGAAAGATTGACATTTGTGGGTTATTCAAATGGAAGAATAGATAGGGTGATGTGCTTTGGAATTAAAATCACCAATAGGAAGTCGTTTCCTTCGCGTACTTGAGCGCCGGTATGAGTCTACCTTAAAAACACCCCACGAACGAACAAATTCCACTGAAGTGGGACTATATAGTCCAAGTCTACTGTCAGTTCTACTTAAAGAGAAGTCTCCGAATCACAGGTATTAAACTTGCGTGGTGCCGCCATTCTCTTCCGAACTGTAACTAAGCAGAGCTCAGCATTACGTATTAAAGAAGCACAGTGCCGAGGCTTATTCAATTCCTTTGCTAAGCTTTCTTTTCAAGTTAGTTCCAATTTGGATCCAACCGCCAGTGGCTTCTGGCCGCGCTTCTTCTGGCCCACTTCGCCCCAATCGCAACCAACAGGTCCAACACCAACGGACTAAAATTAGATGGGGTAGATGAGGCTGAGAATTTCGAACTACTACTACAGAATTCGTAATTCCGGTCGAAGCGCCATGATACTTTGCAAAGGGTCGCAGTGCTAGCTGTGGCGCGGTAAGGGCTTGTGCGGCGGAGCTGGTAAAAAGACTGCAAAACCTAGCAGAGTAACTCCTGACCAGACCAAGCTTCATACTATAACAACGACCTCTTTTGTGCCATACTTTCAACGATCACTTACTGTAGTGAGGTAACAGTAATTGTCCTCGTATCTCAAACTCTCTGAAATGGTAGAAAAGTGTTGGCTCCATTCATCTCGCGGCTTAGCTTCGACACTCCTAGTTGCTGTGGAATTTACATCTCAAACATCAGCTTCTTCGGCATTTTGTTTTCCGAGCCAACTTTGCAACTTCGCCGCAATGCTTACGAGTCGGTACAGAGCTTCATCCGTCCGTCTAGGCGCAGCTGCTTCCAAAAATATGAGAAACAGAGCAACCCCAGCGCCGGGCCTAGTCTTGTGCACCTCGTTTTAGCTCTGTAGAATGAACATGCCGTAAAGTCGTTGTGACAACATCAGCTTGAGGTATTCTATAAATACTTATTAGGAGCTCGGCGGAAGGTCAGAACCACATCACATCTCGAAATTGTCCAGTATTGGTTGCTACAATGGTACTGTTCGCTTTTTTCTTTGTTTTTGCTACTACCTTTACTGCACCAGTTTTCGACGTAGCCCAACAAAAAGTGGCTGTCAATGCGATCACAATTCTCGAGTCTGAGATAGCACCCCTTTTCGTCTTCGTTATTGGCAATCTCACTGCGGCATCGAATATCGATATCACTGCTTTCGCCCGAGCTGGCCTGAATGCACAGCAGAATCAGGACGCCCAGGTATCGCGGCTGCTCAACTTTGCCGGAGATGAGGCAAACTCCACTTTCGACGCAATCCAAGCCGTGTCTCCAAACATTACAGCGGGGTTTGAAGACATTATAGCGAGAGCCACAGTCGAGAATGCTCATTATTATGCGAAACTGATCACGGATTTCAGGTAAGTTAAAACCGGTTCCACATCACTAGTAATTCCCAAAGAAAATATTAGGAATTCTGTCATTCCTGATATCGACAACTTAGTACTCCTTGCAACTTCAACCACTGGGTCTCCTGTCACGCTTGGTAGTATTGTTCTTTTACCGCCAGTTGATTGAGAATAAAGGTCTCCTAAGGGCTTACTGGAGTCTTGATACGTAACATTTGCAGCTTTTTATCGAGTGCGAGGTTCATAATTTTCTTTCATTGCAATTGCTTGGCCCAGCTGGGGTATTGTTTAACACTGGGAGTTGGGTTAGGACTTGGCGATGTTGTGTTTTTTTGCGCTTTATAGACTTTAGATGTACCTTCTAGAGGTTGCAGAACATTTGATGATAAAGTGTCGATTCCAGTAATATAAAGCTTTGAATGCAGAGGGTGTGGCAATTACTTGATATAGAGGGTAGGTTTACTCATGGGAAATTGGGTCCGGAATTCTGCGTTGCAGCAGGAATGAATTGAATTTAGGGAAATGCTAAGAAAGTACGCGAGTACAAAAGTAAAGCTGGATTCTGCAACTCAAGAAGTATATTTGATTTCTTGTACGAGTGTTGTTAAGAAATCTAGCCCCTCTTTGAGACGGCGATCTACCCCGCACCTCCCACCTCTCGCCAATCTCCGACGACACCAACCACCAACATCCCCGTATATCATACATACGCCCCTTTCACGCCCTGTTGCGCGCTTTATAGACACCTAGAATCATGGGCTCTCATGCGGACGAGTTTCCTCCCCAAGAAGACGAGATCACAGTCCTTGTTACAGGGTTTATGGTATGTCCCTCTCAGCTCACGTGCCCTTGATGCTGTGATTGTGGCTGTGGCGCGATAAGCCTGCTGCAATAGGATATCATCCCTACAGCCTTGCGGTCATGCATGAGTCCTCGATATAGCCTTGCTGGAAGGCCGTAAAAAGCAATGCTAATCCAATTGCCCTCCAGCCCTTCAGAGCCCAGCATCCCATAAATCCATCATGGGAAATCGCCAGGTCTCTCCCTCCTTTCCTCCCACCCGCCAAGTCGACATCCTCCAAAATATCCTTACTTGCCGAAACGCCGCCTGTTCGAATTCTCGTCCATCCAGAGCCAATTCGTGTTTCGTATAAGGTATGTAGAGAATTGGTGCCGTCGCTTTGGGAGGGGCGCAAAATAGACTATGCGATCCATATTGGCATGGCTTCCGGGCGGAAATTCTACAGCGTAGAGAGGCGTGGGCACAAGGATGGTTACTTAATGAGGGATGTTGATAATGAGTTTCTGGCTGATGCTGAGAGACGTAAAGAAGAGCAAGAGAAGTGGATTTGGGACGGGCTACCGGAGGAGCTGCTTAGCTCCTTGAATATTGATGATGTCTGGAGGCGATGGAGAACGGCATTACCGGTAAGGACAGACATCTTTTGATTGAGGTTATAAGCTTTGCTGACAGAAGTAGGACGTTGATATAAGGGTATCCGAGGATGCTGGCCGTTACCTGTGTGACTTTATATACTACTCCAGCCTGGCGTATCTGACTCAGAAAGAGGAAGAACGACGGGTGGTTTTCTTTCATGTACCAGTAGACAGCGACGAAACAGCTATCAATACTGGCACAGAGGTGGTACTGGAGCTGATACGGTCACTGGTGCAGAGTGGTAGGATGAAGAAGCTGGTACAACAATAGAAGAAGAATTATTGTTTCGCAAATCCCTCACCCGATGCGCGATATCGAAGTCCCCACTCAAATGAAATTCGAAAGTGTAAGTTTACGGACAAGCATTGTGGGCGATCAAGATGAGATTCAAAAGGCTTCATTGCATCAGCCACCCTTCCATGACATTGTCTTCCGGTAATGCAGGCAGAGGGTCGACTATAGGTACATTCTTTCCTCCAGCAACAAAGACGACTTCTCCCGCTGAAGCTCTCATATTTGGATTTTCGAACCCTAAATGCGTCGATAAGGGTCGTGGCATCATATTGTCCGGCACCGCGCCCCCATTCATAGGATGCCATGGCATATTCTCGGATCGATCGAGATTTGAGTCTAACGATGTGTCCAACCGGAATTCTTCCGGCAGAATACCAGGAGTTGACACAACTGGATCTTTGCGGCCAGGATGGTTTGGGTAGAGTTGTCGGGTCCGGAACAAGAGAACCTGTCTTTTGTTTTTATTTCCTCTGGCCAGATGTAGTCTTGTTGCTCCAGGCATCCCATTTCCAAGCCCGGGTCGATTGAAGAATTCGACTACTTGCACATTGTAGTAATCTGCAAGTATTTGATTCCAACCCAAGCTAAATCGTAGTCGTTCAACTATTTTTCGGTTGCCAGTATTTGTATGCAAGCATCCAATAATGCTTGTCTCAGACGCAACGTCGACTTTCGATTTACACTGCAACCAGCAATAAGTCCTATATCTCGGGTGGGCAGGGTTGTTCAAAACAGTCATGAAGTACTTTCTGAGATTGGCTTTCAGCTCGTGGTATCGTTGCCAATTCCCAAGTCCATACAGTCCCATACTAATTTCATTGGCTGCCTTCTGAATCATTTTAATGGATGATTAACTCACGCTATTGAAATGAAATAGCTATGGCACCCACTACCGTGAATTTTCTTTTGCATGATCTGATTTCCCGGTGGATTGGGGGCCACCGTGTGCAAAACCAGAGGGGCTGCTGTATTCGGACTCGCATTCCAATCAGCCAGCTCAGCAGCTACCTTGATCGCCACATCGTGTCCCGTCGGCGCGTCCGTAGGAGATACAGTTGCATTGTTCCGTCTGTGGCCACCTCCCCTCAACGCCCTTCTAGCAACAACATGTTCTCTAGCAGGTAGAGGCTGCGCCACCGTCGCCCAGCCAGCTCCATTGACATTTGCGGGGAAATCGGCCCTGGTAACCACGATCGGCAACGCGTTGTTCCATAGTGGTGGAGTAGGTCGGTGCACACTGGCAAGTGTTAACATGGTGCTTCGCACCTTTTCTACCGCCCGAGTAGGATCTCGTATACCTGCCGCAGTTGCAAAGTTTGTGGGGCAGACTCGTCTTAGGATCCTGTTGGATCTGTTCATGAACAGAATTTGCGTGACATCTTAGGATAGATGCTTCGTATATCGGTTGTGCAGCTGTAAAGTTTCCTAGGCAAGTACCCTCTCCCCACCATCTTTACTGCATTGCTTGAGGCGCCTTAACTCTTTGAACTGTAGCGTCGTCATCGTGAACGTTGTAATTGGCAGATCATTGAAACGGGCTAGAATTTAAATACAACAGACGCAAGACTGATGGCTGAAGGTTCGATAGACAGTGGCCATGAAGTATATGAAGAATCTGCTATCGTAAAGAGATTAGGAGCCTTTGTCAAATCAATATCCGGCAGCTGGCAGGTTGGAGTGGTCAGGTAGGTATGTGAGAATGTTCCAAATCGGGTGATATCGTGGTGAGAGTAATTACTGTATGTGCTTATTTCTTACGCCTCCTCACCTACGGGCACGCTTGACAAGCCAAAAAGAATAATATACTACTATCGTTTCTCCTTACGTACACTTTTGTACCTGAGATCTACAGCTGTTGTTGGTTACACAAGAAGTGGCTGACTAACAGTGTCACGTTACTTCATTTTTGATACTTACTTACGATATCCCACCCAAAATATCTTCCCACCTTCCCCCCCCAATTGTGCAACTTTTGGATCCTCAACTGCATAAGGTTTCCGATGTCTCCCACAGTGGCCAAGTTCAGGCGAACTGTCGCCCGACTAACACGCCCAATCCGACGACTCTTCAAGAATCCAAAAATCGATCGTGGTCAAGATCCAGTCCCAGTGACTAAACCCTTCGAAGTCAAAAGTCAAGAGCTCGTCCCATCCTCAGCCAGCCGGGACGCCACGTTTATCACAATCGCTCAACTAGCGGCACCTCCAAAGCACTCTATGCTGGCAGTGTCACACCTCCGGTCCAGCCACCTCTTGGCGCTTCCGCGTGAGCTCCGCGACCAGATCTGGAACGAATCTTTAGGAGGTATGGAGTTCTGGCTTCACTCCATACGATGGAGCTACTCGGATTCCAATAAGTGGAGTTGGGTCAACATGTCTTCGCGTTCTTGGGTTTACAGACTGGCACTATCACTTCCTCTTACATGTCGTAAAATGTACGCCGACCTACTATCCCTTTATAAACATATGTTGTGACGCTTGTTAGATACTCTGAGACAATCGACCTCCTTTATACGCAGAATCATTTCTGGATACGCCTGGAAAGATCCCCCCTGTCGCTACACCCTTTTCCACCTCTTCCACGAATTGAAATGATAAAAGAAATGACTCTGTCATGGGACGAACCGAGTCGTTATGGTCACTATGAACATTATGAATGGAATCGATTTTGGAGATCAATTCTTACACTCAAGGGCTTGAAGAAGCTGCGGGTCAAGTGTGCGACAGACCCCGGACAAGAAGCTTTCGAATGGGCAAGCCAAGGAAGTCCAATACTACCGGAACTCGAAGACATTAAAAAGGTGGCTCGCCTGGAGGTATTTAAGTTAAGTTTGCCTTGGCCCACGAATTACCAAATTTTCAATACACCTTACATCAATATCATCAAAAAGGCACTGGATGATGTAAGATTCGACGCTGAGGTATCTAGACACCCTTGATTTGGTGTATCATCCTGGGGTGTTGATGTTGTTTTTTGATCCTTTTTTTCATAAACTTCAGATTCCACTTGGGTTACATGGAGAAGCCCCGTACCAGTTTCTCAACAGCATCGGTACAAAGAGAGACGTGAGATTGAGAATCGGGCCACCAAATTACATTCGATAATAGAGATGTACGTTGAAGGTTGGAGGCGGGGTCTTTTGGCGATAGTGGGAAGCGAGAGACTGCCTTACCTCAGGGTGTTAGAAGATTCTCCCGGGTTCAACTTTATTTCAATTCCAGATACTATTGAAATTTGGTTCTGTGTCCATGTCTCGACTTGCAATTGGAGCGACGGGTGAAGTATCGGAGATCTATTCAAACTCGCCCAAAAATTGTCTCAACTTGAGAGCATCATGTTCATCTCGCAATTACGGTAACTCTTGAGGGATGGGATCGAGATTGGAGAAGACTGTTGGCCTCAACGAAAATGTTCCAATCCAGGTTTTAACGTGAATTGCTATCAAATTACTTCAACATCTCAGCGCATAAGGTTTCGCTCCTGATATTAAGAACAAAAAATGGCTTTGGCTCAATTAATTCACAACCAGGCCATTCATTAGTGGGGTAGTTACCCCTGATTTAGCGAGCGGGGAATTAAGCTTGAACAGCCCACCCGGGTAAAGGCGGATAAATATGCAGCTGCCGTGGAGCTCAACCTTTCAACAACCTCTTTTCTCGCACCTCTTTGAAACATATCCCAATTTCAATTCCCTGGTCATTTTCATCTGTATTTTGTTCTCCATCATGCCACTAGTCAGAAACCCCATCCTACCAGGGTTCAACCCAGACCCGTCAATACTCCGAGTTGGCGATGACTACTACATCGCCACATCCACTTTCGAGTGGTATCCGGGAGTACAGATCCATCATTCAAAAGATCTCGCAAACTGGGAGCTGATCGTGCGTCCGCTCACTCGCAAAAGTCAGCTGGATATGCGGGGTAATCCAGACAGCTGTGGAGTATGGGCACCTTGTCTCACGCACGATGGTGAGAAGTTCTGGCTGGTGTATACAGATGTAAAGCGCAAAGATGGCTCTTTCAAAGATACACCAAACTACATTGTCACCGCACCTTCCATAGAAGGGCCCTGGTCCGACCCTTTCTACTTAAACTCATCCGGCTTCGATCCGTCAATATTCCACGACGATGACGGCAAGAAGTGGTTTGTCAATATGCTCCAAGACCACCGCCGTCGTCCCAGAAGTTTCGCGGGTATTGTGTTGCAGGAATTTGATCCAGCGGTTGGCAAGCTAGTAGGGCCCAAGAAGAATATCTTCCTCGGGACGGATCTGGATCTTGTTGAGGGCCCGCATTTGTATAAGAGGAATGGATGGTATCACATGTTGACAGCTGAAGGTGGGACTGGTTATGAGCACGCTGTCACCCTCGCTCGTTCCCGTGATATCTGGGGCCCGTACGAGGTTCATCCCCAGAACCCTATTCTCACCTCTAAAGACACCCCGTTCGTTGCTCTCCAGCGAGCAGGGCATGGCGACATTGTGGATACACCGGATGGGAAGACGTATTTGGTCCATTTGACTGGCCGTCCCACCACCCAAGACCGCCGATGTGTGCTTGGCCGCGAGACTGCGATCCAAGAAGCTTACTGGAAGGATGATTGGCTGTACATCAAGGATGGCCCATCTCCATCACTTCACGTGGAAGTTCCAGGGGTACGCGACGACTCAAAATACTGGGCCGAGCAAAACTACACCTTTGAAGACGGGCTTCCCAAAGACTTCCAATGGCTACGGACCCCAGAGCCAGAACGAATCTTCGCCACCGATAATGGAAAGCTCACCCTTTTTGGCCGCGAGTCTGTCGGTTCCTGGTTCGAGCAGTCGTTGGTAGCCCGACGACAAACTCATTTTTCCTACGATGCCGAAACTGTCGTTGACTTCTCTCCCACCGACGAAAGGCAGTTCGCTGGACTCACGGCGTACTACTGTCGCTTCAACTTCTTCTACCTCACCGTGACAGCACATTCGGACGGACAACGAGAGCTACTCATTATGAGCTCAGAAGCATCTTGGCCTACCGGTTCAATGAAACTGCCATTTGCAGACCCAGTGCAAATTCCCAACGAAGGCAAGGTGAAGTTGAAGCTTGAGATCCGGGGACGTGATTTGCAGTTTTTCTATGCGCTTGAGGGGGATGACTTGAAAAAGATTGGGCCGGTTTTTGATGCTTCTATTGTTTCGGATGAATGTGGGGGACATCAGGCTCATGGTAGTTTTACTGGAGCGTTTGTGGGGATGGCGTGTTCGGATTTGAATGGGACTGTTCTGCCGGCCAAGTTTGATTATTTTGTGTACCGTCCTGTTCAGCACACAACTGACAGGTATGAGATATAAGCGCTAGTGGTAATGGCGTTGGTTCAATAATACTATGGCGCGCGCCGAATACGTTCATCCAATCAATCCCGGATTCCTAATATTGACAGGTATAAAACCCAATTTTTGACGAAGAGAAAGTTGAGGCCTTACCAACCACACTTTGCAAGCATTGCAAGAAGACGAGCAATGATGGCAGGCAGTGAGACATGGAAGATGCATGTGCTAGCCCTCGAGTCTCAGTTCCGAGGGAAGTCAAACGGTAAACACCTTCCCGGCAAACGATCCGTGGAAGAAAAATGTCGATCTTTGACAACAGGGCAGACTCTGACAGCAAGTACATATTTGCTCGCTACGAAGTGCCCGATGTCCCCCTCTGACTTTAATGTTCTCTACTTCTGCGCTATGGTATCCCCATAATCAAACTGGAGTTTCACCCAACTTCTTCACGTCCTCAGTACGAAATCCATATGTTGTATATGTGTTTTGTGGTTGAATAAGTTGAATAAATGTAAGTAGTCCTGTATTGACCCCTTATTCCTTCATCAACCCCGCCCTTCCCTCCAAAATTAAACATACATATCGCGTCACTGCTAACAAAGAACAAGCTTAGCTAGAAAACAAACGGATGTTAAAAGGACATGCGTAGAAACACGTTGCTTGCATGGGCTTGAGCGTCACAATTGAGCTTCGGACTATGAAGCCGATATCTGAGGAGCTTATCACAAATTAAGGGGTTAGATTTTTAACGGGACAGGAAAAGTGAGGATTTCCTAACAGCAAAAGCGTCCTTGACAGCAGCTTAGGACCTAGGGTAACGAGTTCCTTTCCTCGGGAGTCTTTCCTTGACTTGAATTCTTTCCTTTGGGTACCCCTCAGCATCTGAAAACAATATCTGTCAATTCTTAACCTTGGTACGAAGTTGAGATTGAGGACGTGTGCTATTTCGGGGTTCTTCACCACTCTACCATGTTAGTTCTGTACCCCTCATCTCATCCACGCATGTGTAGCGGGAATATTACGGCCACCGTATTGCGGGGTCGAATTCTCTAATTTCCAGAGTACAGCGTGCAAGCTCGCTAAATTCGCGCGGGGTCTTTCAGCGGAAGCCTCGCTGATTCTTTAGACTTTATACACTAACTGTTGTAGCTGGAGAAACCCCCGCCATACAATGCGTGGATGGGATAACTATATACTGAGAAAGAAGTACTATAGCCCTTTCCCCATGAAATGCACATACTGGAAAGAGCAAAATATAAACAATTGCCTTCCCACAAAGATGAAGTCAGACCTATTGAGCAGCCTCCACAATCTCTCACATGAATTAAAGGAAGCAACCTCATTACCAAGACTAGTCAGAAAGTTGGTCCAATCTAACCTGACTTTGAAATAGATGACTATTTGATTAACTGGGGGAGTGTTTTTGGCAGCAACCCTCCAATGACAACAACTACTGAAGTCTATTTGTACTCCTGTAAAGTGCAGTTCCCCCGTTTCGAAATTCACACAATTAGTCTGAAGAAAGGAACTTCGGTTTCAGTATCGTTTCAAATTATCCAAAACCCGTCTTTTGTTAACAAACCAGCCTGTTTTTCTCTATTCCCAAGAGATCCCTATTGCCCAGTTCTGGCACTTTATATTGAGGGCTTGCCCTGGCAAGAGGGCTTTCTCTGTCCTCTTTGGTCATTCTCTCAGCAAGTTCTTATGACTCACGGGTAGGAGCCATGGTATATATGACCTTCCGGTGCCTTCAATAGAAAGCCATGCATGACTGGCAGTTCCTGGCATACCTGCAGGAGGAGTGTCGTAAGAGCACGGCATATCAAGGGTAGTCCCTTCCCGGAACGAGCCACGCTTCTATGAACATTCATGTTTCGATTGAGTAGATTTTGACGAATTGACTGTGAATGAACGTGAAAAGATTCTGACAGCAACCCACTTTTTGGCAGCGACTTGTCTACATTTATATTATCCTAGACTCCAACTATGCCCTGCTTATGCAGCTTAGACTTTTCTGTGGCCAGAAAACCAGACAAAAAGTCAGCCCAAGTAGTATGCCAGCTTATACGGATGCCTTCGCGTCTTTCGCGTTACTTGTATTCCAACTCCTTATATCCTCTGCAACATTTGTACCCCTCCCAGCACAGCACTTTATCTCCTCTATCTTACTAGACAAGAGGCTATAAGACTACCTACTTCTGAATTCTAAAGAAGTACACGCAACTCGATTAGTACCACCGCATGCTCGAAGGTCGTTTAAATGCCTGGTGGGCTAGCCTATTTAACATTACATAGTACTTATCCTTTTTGAGAAATCTGGCCTCGAATGCTATTGCATTCAATCTAAAAAAGAATCAATCGAGTCACAGTGGCGAACAAACGAACGTGATTTTCTTTTGACAGCATATCTGCTTCTTGAGAGGACTTCATAGAACAACCGCTGTCGGTCACTACCCGCGAAAAGTTCGATGAAATTTTTGGCGCTGCTTCCGCTAAAAGAAGCAATACAGTGCCAACTCACCTATTTCCACTATATAAACTGCGCGAATTACCAGTTTCCTTTCCCACGGCCTAGCAATAGGTGCTGGTGGAGGTTTATGTACCCGAAATTGTGGCTGCCCGCTTCCAATTCCTAAGCACAGGATTGCAGGATTCACCCTACTTCCTCTTCAAACGATTTTCCACCTCGCAGACACTATAAATACCCGGTAGACCCCATAAGCTCCCGATCCCAAATAGCAGTAAGCGCCACACCTCAATCACAGGTAGGAGAGTAGATCACTTGAACGTGATGGCATCCGAAGTTTGGAAGGTTAGGATTGCTTTGGAGGCTGTAGTAAAAAGTGACTTACTCTGTGTGCATCATTCAGAGGGTAAGTTAAGACCGCTGAACGTAAAAGATTTTTGACAGCAACTACCTCCGTTCCGGGAAACGACTTCGTCATATATAAGAAAGACCGTTCTACGCCAACGCCCTTGTATGCAACTAAAAGCCTGACTCGTACCGAAGTATCAAATGGACGACAGCTTGGGTTGATGGAATTGTTTTTTCGAATTCCTCTTCCCGCCCTTTCGCAGCATTTTTATACTACTGAGCCTCTGCTTTTTTCGCCTCGACTACCATAGCAACACTTGGCTTCCAGACTCTCACACCGTATTACACTTTCTCCTATAAAAGAGCCTTCGAGCCAGCCCTAAGTCAAGATGTAAATTGCTTTCGAAAGAAATTGCTACCGGAAAATGCTGGAGCCAAAGCGTAGATAAAAACCATCAGTGGGGTCCAATTTTGTTCCTCTACAAACTCGTCAAAACGTATTGAAAGTGAATCTTATCTCCGTTCCAACTCAAAAGACCGAAGTACTCAACGCATGACAATCGACACAAAGTTGACAGCAGCCCCTCCTTTCATGAAGCACCCCCTCTTATGCAATGCAAACTTTCAGAACCGCGTTAGTAAATACAGTACGCCTCCCAAAGTTTGAATTCATCTCAAAAGGAAGAACGCAAAAACTTCAGGGGTGGTCCGTCTAGCCTACGTCCTATTCTTGCTCTCCTTACAACCATCATTTCTCACTCTTTTATCCCTCCCCCTCTAACTCCCCTAGTCCTCCCACACTTCCCTATAAAACCCCCTGATTCGTCCACCAAAGAATTGTATACCCCACACTGAACATGCAGTCGCTATTCATGCTCCGAGAACACCCAGCCCAGAAACGGGACGCCAAGTGGAGCGGAGCACTAGAATTGGATATGGAATTCAGAAATGGAGTGGTACTATTCCCTAGAAGCACTTTACTATAACGTGAATAAACGAACGAGTGGGAGTAAACCCCGACAGCAACTTTTCTTGGTTTCCACCAGTATTATCGTCAGATCTTCGAATCTCCAGCTGATCTGCCGACCCGCCTACTTCCTGTCCTCTGCACCCAAATACAATCATCAACCAGCCTCTGCATTTATACGCCCGGTATTCTCGTAGAAGTTTAACTGCAAGAATCAATCTCGTACTCGTATACAGTATTTTCATACATCGTCGCGTCGCCGCCAAAACCATGCCGCCGCTTCACACGTCCCCACTTTTCCCAAGATAGCCCTCCACCTCAACTTGAATACTTTCTAATATTAGGCCCCAAGCGCAGTCTAGAAACTTTAAAACCTTATTTCAACGCCTTAGCGCGTGCGATGTGCAACAAAACTTTTGGTGGTGACGTTGGCGATGGGGGGTGAGGTTCAGGTTCAGATTCACCGTTTTGCTAAGCGAGGGCGGAAAGGGGGAGTGAATGTGGGGGTGGGGGCTGGAAAGCGAAGCGGGGTGTGGAATGTGGGGGTGGGGATTAG